>PVKC010000437.1:17640-68183 GCA_004027635.1 Crocidura indochinensis | reverse complement strand
TGGTTCAAAATGTAGGCCTTACAATTGAGTGTGTGCCTGGACCTGCAGGGGACATGAGGGCAATGGGGAACAAATTCAGACCTCACATATGCCAGGCATGTACTGTTAGATCATATCCCCAGCTCCAATTCTAGCAGTTTGTTGCACCTCTAAGTAATACAAATTTATAGCATTTATGAAGGGCTCCATATAAGTAAAAAAAATAGTGTATAAAATATGGCCACATCATTTACTTCTTCCATGAAAACATATGTATGTATTTTGGATGAAGGTCTTTTCCATTTTCTGAAGATTGAGGTCTGCAAGTAGCATTTTGACAACTGCTCTGTGTGAGTTGTGGTGTGACATCTAATCTTTTGGGGCTGCTGCTGCCTCTGAGCCAGTCACACAATTCCCCAGGAGAAAAAGCTGAATTTCTTAAGAGCTATAAGTGATAAGCATATGATCTGTCCTTCTCAATTTCATGAGTTTTTTATTTTAAAATAGTGGACAGATCTGGAGTAATAGCATAACAGAGATCTTGCCTTGTATGTGGATGACCAGGATACAATTCCCACCATCCCATATGGTCCAGGTGTAGGTCAAGAGAGGGCAGACCAGAACTCCTGAGTATTATAAATGTAACTAAATTACTAATTGAGTAATTAGTAAGTAAAGGTAAACTAAGTAAAGGTCCAATTTACTTGGTATCATGATGGTATTATTATTTTTACTTCATCAGAAAAGTAAATAACACATATATATAATTATTATTTATGGTAGTCTGCACAATTCAGCCATAAACATTTTTATACCATTGTGGTTTTCCATTGCATTTACATGATTCTTTTACTCAAGTTATAATAAGGTGGTAATTAAGGATATTATTTCCTTTAAGCCCTTATATGATAACTGGGTTATGGCAGAATTAATTATAATAGTGTTCTGGACAATCTGCTTTGAACAATAATCCCTAAGTAAGGATAAATTCCATTTTATAAAATTGAAGGAAAGAATTCAAAGCTGGTATTTAGGAGTGAAAGTATTTAAGAGCCATACCTTGGTTGTTTAACAACACACATCTATTTAGGAATGTCAGTTTAACAAACAGTCCTGAGGAAGAAATTGTGGCAAGGCTACTGACTGTTCAACACTGCCACAAAGCAAACTGTTATGGCTTGAAGTTTCTAAATTTTGTTTAAACAAATAAGTGAGCTCAGTTCAATGACAAATTCATGCCTTGTTGACATTTAGGTAGCTCTGAGAAAATATATGTTCATATCTCTTCCAATAAATAGTCAGTTAATTGTATGGTATAGTTTAACACAGATTATTCGTGTCATTGTGCAAAAAATATTTTAAACTATTATATAAGACTCTCTGTATGCAATTTTACTTGTCTGTTGTGAATCATGGAGGATACACTATGCTCTCTGAGGATAAACCTTCCTTAAACTTTTTAGAATCTCCCTTTTTCTATAGTACAGCATTTCTCACATAGTATTTGCATTCAAAATATCAGCTGCTTAATTGGATTTACTTCTTACTGTTTTTTTCTTGGGGACAATTAAGATACATAAAGTGCCCATAGATAAATGCATCATTATCACTGAGGTGAAAGTTGCAATTCTTAATTTAAAAAAAATTATGCACTGGGCCACTTATATTTCCCATATGAAACTTAACTTGACTAATTATAGAAGCGAATAGAAAAAGCATGATTCCCTTTTAAAAAGCTCACTTTATGTGTAACATTTTTGGGAACTTAGCTAATATGTCAAGAGTCCTGCACAGTGACAGTGATGGTTAAGCTCTGTGTAGTGCAGTTTTGATGGAAAATATTTTAAATTAAAGCAAGCTACCTATAAAGTTACATAAGCATAAAGATTCGCTCTGCCAGAAACACACATTTGCACATCTTTAAACTTAAATTAATGCAAGGAAAAATATATTCTTTTGTCCTAGGGGAATATAAATGGTGAAGACTAATAAATGAATAAATAAAATACTGGGTAACCAAATCAATGTCGGCTCAATTCTGGTCAAGGAGGTGAAGTGAGGGTTCTCTTTGAGTCAGAGAATGTAATGGATAAAAAGGATGTGAATAGCTGGGGGGATTTCCTGAGGCCATTGTAGGCCAGCTCACACACTGTTAAGAGGCTCATTTTCATGAGACTTTTGGTCACATTTGTGACACTTGCTTTAGGTCCCCCAGAGCATTAAGTGCCACATCACAGCACTACAAGAATGGGACTAATGTGAGAAAGTGTATTACATGTCCTTACTCTTTCATATCCACATATTCAGGAGTTTGATTATATTTTCAAAACTGTTTTTTCCTCTTTGTTTTTCCTTGATCCAATCTGTCCACTTCCCCACCCCACCCCCCAACTCTACTTCCATCTCCTTTGGAGAAAACTATGTGATGAGGACTTTTTGTTTTAAGCAAGTATCCAAATTCTTATACTTGAAAAATATGATCAACAGAACAACTCGTAGATTTGTATACCTAATTAGTTCCTTAGCTAAAACGTAGTTTATTTTTTTTTAAATTCCTGGTCTGACTAGTGAATTTGTTCTAGATTAAGGATTGAGCCGTAGCTTGGTAAGGATTTGTTCTCTATTAAGCTCGGTGCATATTAATTGGGACATACTGTAACATTTCACTACTGCATAAATTATTAATAATTTGAAATGACTAGCTGGTTCAGCCACCATTTTTCTGAAACAGTGCCACCCCTGTCCTCTAAGTTTGGTTCAAAACAAAAAAATCTGGATTCAAATTTTTCAAAAAACAAAAGTAAAATTCAGAGAAAAGACAGACTCTTTCTCTGCAAAGAAGACGCAATCATGAAATGATCAGGAAGAACAAAAGCCTAATTAATCCTCCTGTAAATGTAAAAAGTAGGCGATATTGGATTTGGAGACCAATCTGCAGAGGCTGAGAAAAGTTAAAAAACTTCCCCATAATGCAGGATAGTCAGGGGGTGGGGGTGTAGAGCTGTGTGTAAGTCCCACTTTCTATGACAAATTGTTCTTTTTTTCTTTCACTTGCTCACACAGGCATGCACTTAAGGTTTACTTTATTTGTCCTTGCACTTTACTTGCCCCTTCACTGAAGGTCTCTGGCTATCCAGGAGAGCATCTGGGGTGGCCATATGGTTAATAAGGGGACACTGGAACAAAAATAGTTATAATAAATTATTAAATGCTATTATCTATCAAGTATATATACACTTACTATAAATATGATTATAGGCTTCACATACAAATGAATATTTAATAATCAACAAAAATCTATTGGCATTTGTGGTTTGCCATATACTGTTCTAAGTACTTTGTTATTTAGTACTATTTACTTAGTTTCATAACATTTATGTGTGGTGGAAACTATCTTTTGTTTGCTTTTTTGATTTTGGTGGGGGGCTAAGCTTGGTGTAATTCAGGGCCTAATCTTGGCTCTGTGCTCGGGATTTCTTCTTTGTGGCACATAGTGGGTCAATCATGTGGTTCTGGTATCAAACCTGGTAAACCTGAACCCTTTGAGCAGATTCTCCAGACTGTTAGAAGCTGTTTTTGTTGTCCAGTTTTATTCTCCAGATGACAAAAGTAAGACAGAGAGACCTAGTAAGTGGAACCATCCTAACTACTTGGAACTTTCCATTACTTCTCTCATAAGTATTTTTTTCTATTGGTTCCCTCTTGAGAACTTACCTGTCTTATAGACACTTATCTTTAAGATTTCTCTCCCTCTTTGGTGATAATGAGTAGTCCTTAGAACATCGAGAACTTATATTAAGATATCAATTAGTCAATCCTTAGTAGTCAAGCCTTAGTAGGAAACAAAAAAACCCTCTACTACAACTTAGAAAAAACCCTCATATGTCAAAGACAAAGCCTCAATACAAGATGATATAAACTGAAAATTGGAAAAGACACTTTGCTGGACTTTCTGGGCTGCTGAAATCATAACACATGTACAATCATCAATATGTAAACACAATTCATTTATATATACATGTGAGTGCCATCTGTGAGCAAATGATTTTGCTAGGACATAAATTCTGAACCATGACTACAAAAACAGAAGGATTAAAGTTTAATAGTCAGAATATATAAGAAAAGAAACATTATATACTAAAATATAAGACAAAATACAGTGAATAGTAGAAAAGTTTGCTAACTGCAACATTCTGTAGGGCTCTGTGACTTGAGTAATGAATGATGGTGGATATACCATCAGGAACCTGAAGTACTATTTGAAATGGACATTGAAATATAGAAAAAAAATTCCAAAAGATATTGAACAGATGGGTTTTAGGAAAGGGGCACAGAATTGACAAATACAAGGAAATGGGATGATAAAACACAATGTTTAGAAGGTTAATTTAATTAGTTTGCAGTATGATCAAAAAATAGCAGCTAGTGTCTGAGATGTAATGAGGACACATTTGGTGGAGATATCCACTGGCAGACAGAAACCCATGCTTGTAGAGAGGCTACTAACTAGGACCAGACTCAGATCTTTAGGAGATGACCCAAGAGTCTGGCTGTAGCTATATGGGTTACATAATATTTTTCATTGATTTTATGAATACAGTGGTGGAAGAAAGTGGTTTTCTGTTTCTAAGATGCTTTTTTTTTTTTGTGGTTTTTGGGTCACACCCGGCAGTGCTCAGGGGTTACTCCTGGCTCCATGCTCAGAAATTGCTCCTGGCTGGCACGGGGGACCATATGGGGCACCGGGATTCGAACCGATGACCTTTTGCATGAAAGGCAAACGCTTTACCTCCACGCTATCTCCCAGGCCCCAGATGCTTATGTTTTTTAAAAATAATATTTGATATTAGTAAAAAGTTTTTTGAACAATCTACATTGAGGTCAACATAGGACATAGTTCTCTTATTTTCCCAGAGGTAACCTCATTCCTGAACAACCAATAATACTTTCCCAAGTACTTATAATGACAATGAAAATATCATTCTTGATTATGTCTTCTAAGGAACACAGGCAAGAAGGAAGATCAGCTTATTACAACTATAAATGTAATTTCATGATATATCCTAATAATTGAGTCAAATAGCATAAGATAACTATACAGAAAGGAATATACAAGAGTTATTCTTGGGAATTATTTACTAATGTATTTGTACAAACTTCAGAAGAAATATATTCATATTTTGAATGCTGCCCTGAGACAAAACGTTTTACTTTTTTAATTTTACAAAAATGTATGCTTTTTCTTCAATAAAACAAGAAGCATGCTATATACAATATTTTTCATCCTACAGTTTTTCAAGACAAATATGAATTTTAAATCCTACACTATATTCCACTAGATTATGGTCTATTGCCCATCTTTGGACTATTTGGTTGCATTCCAATTTTTCTCATTTTCATTAATACTATGCCCAGGATCACCATATATAAACTTTGCACTGCTATTATTATTAGAAGAAAATTGGAAGATTTAAGACTTAATACCACAAACAAAGAAAGCAAGGAAACAACTCATTGATCACAGCCAAGAAAATTCAAATGACTCTAGCAGAGTGGCAGAGTGAATGAGTAAAATAAGCATGGAAAAAATATATATAAAGGAGGAGTTGACAAGAATTTTGTTAAATTGGAAAGGCCTGTGGGTTTTCTACAGGGATTAATCATTGCTCAATTTCAGACTCTGATTCGATGTAGACTCAGATCAAGTACTGCAAGATCTCCAAATTTTCCAGGGAAATCGGAAAATGTAGATATTTTTGTGTCCTGTATTGATCTTTAATTCTATTAAAAATTTCCAATTACTATGAAATATGATATGGGCCAAAATTTCTATGTGCTAGTTAGATGTAGTTCTCATGTCTAAGCTAGTTTTCTCCAAATAAATATGGAGAAAAAGAGAGTCACATGATCAAGAAAGGACTTCTCCAAAGGAGGAGAGAACTGACAGTACATATCTCAAGACTGAGATGCCTGCAACATTCCAAAGAGGAGAAAGCACCTACAACCTCCAAAATTACAGGGAAACGTGGTTTTTGGAAATATATTTGTAGGTAATGAGTTAAATAAAATATAGTTTTACAATTTCCATTAACCGGGACTGCAATGTGAAGAAATGCATCAATATCAATCTTGGAAATGGGTAAATATGTCTCCCTGTTTAAAACTTTAACCCAGTGTACTGAATGAGGACATCTAATGATAATTTCCCCCTATTTTTATCTGAACAAACATTTCCCATTAACATCCACCTGCACTACTTCCTTTTGTAAAGAGGAGGTGGTATTTGGCTATGCTCTGGTTCTGATTCATGAGAAATCAGTCTAAGCCCAGCCTTTCTGTTCTTAACAGATTTTGGTTTTTAAATCTGTAGAACACAATGTTTCCCTGGGCTGAGTTCTAGCACGCCAAGTTTTGGCTGGCCACAGACTTTGACATCTGAGTGAAAAATCTTTCAACAATGGCATTTAAACTGAAGAATCAACAGACCTTTAATTATAACACTGCTTATAATCCCCCTCCCCCCTTTTATCATGATGTTCAAATTGCCTCAAATCACTAGCTGCATGGACAGCATGTTATTTCATTTGCCATTGGAAATATCATAATTTGGAAACTTGGTCGCTTGAGACTGCGTATTAATTTTTTGAAAAATCAATATTACTTTATTCAACATAAATTAAAGAGGCATATGGAATGCAGGTCAAAATTACTGATTCATTAGAGACAAGAAGTAAAAAATACTCAGCATTAAACTTTCTAAATTAGCTGAAATGTTCACGATTTATTTGGGTAAAAATAGTATTTCTACTTAGAAAGTAGACATTAAATATCTGAAAATATGGAGTCTCTTTTTGTGAGATTTCACTAAATCTTGTAAGCAATTCTTTGTGCAATGTTAAGTTATCTTTTTTAATGGAATATTTTATGCCATAGCTTAAAATTACCTTATTTTTCACTATATAATAACAAAAGACAGCTATACTGTAGAATATACATCAGAAATCCCTTTGAACACTTCCTTTAGAGAAATAATTTCATAAAAGTAGTTTACATCCAACTCATCTATCTATCTAGATTTACTGATCAAGCTAATAGATTAAAATGTAAACGTAAATAAAAATACATATTTCCAGCTTTTAATAGTCGCATTGATTTTGTCTGGTTTGAAATATAGTGCTTAGCTATATGTAGACAGTGAACGAAGTTTCAGTTTTATTATTACTTTTTGGCTTGTTTCTTGATTTTGGGAGCCACACTTTGTGACACTCAGAGATTATTTCTCATTTTGCGTGTGCAGGGATCACTTTTGGTATTGCTCCAGGGAGATATCCCATTCTAGGAATCCCACTGGGGTTAGTTAGGTGAAAGTTACATGCCTTGATCCCTGTACTATCTCTTTCTTTTTTTTTGGTTTTTGGGTCACACCCGGCAGTGCTCAGGGGTTACTCCTGGCTCCATGCTCAGAAATTGCTCCTGGCAGGCACGGGGGACCATATGGGGCACCGGGATTCAAACCCATAACCTTTCGCATGAAAGGCAAACGCCGTAACTTCATGCTATCTCCCGGGCCCCTGTACTATCTCTCTTTTCTAGTTTCTATTTTGTTCATTTTTGGGCCACACTGGTCATGCACTCAGGAATCACTCCTGGCTGTTCTTGGAGTAACATATGCGGTGCTTTGGGAACTAACCTAAGTCAGCTATGTGCAAGGCAAGCACTCTACTAGCTATACTATCTCTCCAGTACCCTACATTTTATTTTTAAGAGAAACTCAGCATTACTTTCTTAGGAAAAGCATTTATTTAGATCAAATAATTAGGCAGACTTTTGTTTGTTTTTGTTTTTAGGCTATACCTGGTGGTGCTCAGGGGTTACTCCTGGCTAGCTCAGAAATAGCTGCTGGCAGGCACAGGGGACCATATGGGACGCTGGGATTTAAACCAACCACCTTAGGTCCTGGGTCGGCAGCTTGCAAGGCAAACACCGCTGTGGTATCTCTCCGTCCCCAATTAGGCAGACTTTAAAAACAATTTCTAATCATTAAAATATGTCTACAAGGTTACATAATTAATGTTGGTAAAATTATTGCATCCAGCAGAGGCTCAGTTTCCTTATCAGTAGCAGATTATTGAGCGGGACATTAGAATCTTTCTGTCCTTAGATTTTAAGTGGTTGAGTTTTTGTATTGTGCAGATCTGACTTCAAAGCATCTGATTTCTCTTTTCCTTCTCTCTCTCTCTCTCTCTCTCTCTCTCTCTCATGTGGGAGGTGGAGTGGGGCAGCAAGTAGAAAAATATATATTGCCCTGAAGTGCAGAGTATTTCCTATGTGATCAATCTTACTTTCCTAATATGATGGGTTATCAGGGAGGTCAAATTTGTAACTGTTCAGCATTTCCTTGTGACTCTGAAATTCATCTCCATCAGAGTATAAAATTCACATTCTGAGAAGTGAGAGAAGTCATATATATCTTTCATTTTCTGGAAGGGAACTGGTTTCAAATCCTGCTCTTTATTTGCTCCATATTCACCAAATATTTAGAAAATGATGTCCTGCATCTTTGTTTGGAAAATGTGATCTCAGTCATTATCTCTGCTGTGTGTAAATTGTAGTTGAAAAGTTTTATGAAGAATCCAAACTCAAAGTCGTGGAGAGTCGAAATAGTAAATAATATTAATAATAGTTACTTAAGAAATGTTACTGATCCTGTTTCCATAACACATTCAATCTTTATAACATTTTACATATGAGGCTTAAAGGTGATAAGTAAGTCATCTATGGTCACATACCTAGTGGTAGTATCTAACTCCAGAACTTACGTTCCATCAATTTTGCTAAACTATCTCTAAGAGTAAGGAAATGATATAAAAATCTGAAGAAGTGAAAATCTGAAGATAGGTCATTAAATTATAAAATGAAGATGGAGCCTAGAAGCAGAATTTCGAGTAGGAATAGGTCAAGTGCTAAGTCAGTATAGGAGAAGATTGTAGGTACATGAGAAACAAGGGTGTCAGGTTGTATTTACAGTATAGTAATGTGTGTTGAGAGAGAGAGACAACAGAGAGACAGTGAGAGAGACAGAGAGAGAGACAGAGAGATGGAGGTAGCAGAGGAAGGAGGTATTGATAGTGGTAGGTAAAAGGCAGCTTTGCTAAACTTTTTCACTTTTATGAATGTGAGTAAAGCTTTGGGGGAGACTGGAGGCTATGAAGTCCTTACTAAAAACATCCCTCATCATTGGAACTACGGATGAAAAAAAAAACTTGATTGTTTAACAAGCTCCTTTTTTTTTTTTTTAAAGTACAGATTTTTGAAGAGGGTTAAACCTCATTCACACCTTGGAGTAAATTACTTTAATGAGGTTACCAGACCACCTAACTGAGTGTAATTAAAGTCAAGAAGCGCAGTTTGACTGGGGAAAGGTAATGGGTAACTGTGGAGCTGGAGTGGAAGACGGCTGATGGGTGTTGATACAAGTGAGGATGAGAGAAGGATTTCCCTAGGAGCGTGGGAGGGCACCGAATATAATTGCATGGCAATGCTGTTAAAATCTGTGTAAATGTAAAGTACCAGCATTGTCATTATCATTAGTTTGACTCTGAACTTATTTAAAATTTTGGGTGGTGGCCAATATCCAATTAAAAACACTTCAATTGGTTACTAATTCCCATGTGTACTAAGCAGTATATCCTGCTTAAAGCAACTTCTCAATAAGTATGTGCTGAATGGGATGTGGAAGTTAGTGCGGAAGTTGGAAACTTCTGATTTCCCCAATTTTGTTCTGCTTCTTCAGTCTTGGTGAATCCCATCTATCAATTCCAGCAAACTGTATCCTCAGTGGGAGAAATGGTAAAACATTATAGAAAGTGGAAAATGGGGCCGGGCGGTGGCGCTGGAGATAAGGTGCCTGCACTAACCTAGGATGGACCGCGGTTCGATCCCCCGGTTCCCCATATGGTCCCCCGTGCCTGCCAGGAGCGACTTCTGAGCGAAAGGCCAGGAGTAACCCCTGAGTGTCACCGGATGTGGCCCACCCCCCCAAAAAAAAAAGTGGAAAATAATTACTACCGCTATTCTCTGTGTAGTCTGATAACTGTGCCCTATAGATTTTGTTCAGCTTTCAGCACGAATCTCTTATAAGTGCTGAGGCAAAGCTATAAAGTGAAAGTTATTTAAAGTTAAATTATGAAGTCTGATGACAAAACAAATAGGTTATAGAGGGGTCATGAGGGGTTTCCACATTTGCCCATTTATTCTTCTCTAGACAGAACTTCATGGGGCCGCTTTTATGGTGTGAATATTTGTGTCACCTCTTGTCTGAATGCTTGTGTTTCCCCCAATCCACATGCTTTAAACACCCAAAATAATGATGTTAGGAGGAGAGACCTATAGTACATGATTTTACACGCGGGTCAGCCCTCAAGAATAGAAACAACAGCATTCTTCTAAAGGAAACTCTACTAAGGCCCAAAGTCATTTTTGCCATATTATGATACAAGAATCTTGTGACCCAGCAAGGGACCTTTATCTGACCATGCTGGTATCCTAATCTTGGTATTGCAAACTGCAGAATTTTGAGTAATAAAGTTTGCCATTTATAAGCCAACCTTCTGTGGCATATTGTCATAGCATGCCAAATAAACTAAAAACAGAATGTACAGATACTTCTAAGATACTGACATAAAAAACCTGACAGGTACAATCAGTGACAGCTCAGAGATCACATGCCTCAACAATCACAGCTGGGGCATTAACCTGAACTCTAGAACATAAACAAAGTTACATTCTGGGTATGTAGATAATGCCATGAGGACAGCAAGTTGAATATGTGTATATGTCATACTTTCCCTGCTTTCCTTCCCTTTCCATCTCTCCTTATGACATATAGTTTACATTGTACAATATCATTGGAAATCCCAAAATTTCAGAGCTTTTCAAATAGTTGTTATAGCTTAACCTAAAGTGGAAAGGAAATGTTGATTAAAATGGAGTAAACTTGAGGCTAAATTTAATAATTTGGATATGTTTTCTCTTTTGTGAGTTCTGAAAGAAATGCAACACAAACTGTGGATTACACCTTAAAAATGCAATAGCTGGAACAAAACACAGTGTTGTCTATCTTCATTGTTTCTAATTTAGGGTGCATATTAGAATCCATAGTGAGGTTTGAAAAATACGCATTTCTGAAATCTCAGGTGGCTCTCTTCCCTTTCTCAAGCTATTCTAATAAAATATAAATTTTGTCTGCTTGCAACCTACTATGGAGACCAGAGATCTCAACACACCTTTTAATTTAACTGATGAGGGAATATAGACTTAGGGAGGTGCAATGACTTCTCTAGAGTCACACAGGATTATATTATATGCAAAACTAAAGTAATGAAGTGAAATTGCCTCATTACTTTAGAATACAGTTTTAAATGCTTGTGTGTATAAGTCAATAGTTCACCGATCTGCAGGCCAGTTAAGGATGGTTAACAACAAGAGAATGTGAAAAAGATCTACAGGAAGCCAAACCTGGAAGTCAGGAGCAAGAAATGTCTCTCTAATAAGTGTTGCCACTTCCTATATGTGCAGTAGTGAGCCAGAGATAACTTAAAACTATCCTTGTCAAGCCTAGACTTTTTTGCTACTCTGTAGTTTCATGCCTCTGTGGCCCAGTGGACTTCTCATGGGTACTTATTCAGCACCTTCACTAAGTGTTCAAATTAAATGTGTGCCTTCCCTTCCCAAACCTGCTTCTTTCTATGGCCCTTTACTGTTTATGGCCCCCTCTCAGGCTCACAATCATAGCTATACCTTTGGTGCCTTCCTCTCCCTTGCTCCCAAATACAATGGACTAATTCTCTTTCTGCCATATTTCATAAATCAATTCACTGACTCTGTTCATTCCCTCTGCCCTTGCCCTACTTAAGCCTTCACTCCATTTTCCTGGACTATTCTGATTGCTTCCCACCTGTTCTGTCTATCCATACCCCAATCCTTTTTATAGTGCTGCTAGATTAATCTTTCAGATGCACAGATTTTATTATGCTAGTCTTCTACTAAAAATGTTCAATAGCTCTCCATTATATGTGGAATAAAGTCCAAATTCCTTGGTTCGGTAATCAAGTTCTTTCACCTTTTGGTCCTAATACACTTTTATTTTACTTCTTATTACCTGCCTTTACATAATCTATGCTCTGGTTAAATTCAGCTGCTTCCTTGCAGTCTTTACTCTTCAATTCGACTTTTGAGGACTCTGCTCATGGTTTTACAATAGCTCTTTTCCTATATTTTAGTCCCATCTATCTTTTAAGAACTCAAATTAGTGTCACCTCTTTTGACAAAGACCTTAGACCTCTTTTGAACTCCCTGCAACTGACCTGACCTGCTTGCTCAAAGAATATCACTTTCTGCAAGAGGTCCTGGCAAGTTAGGTACCTATCTCAGTGCTGCTGCTCAATTTAAACTTCTCTGCTGGCAGGAGATGTGCCCTCACATTGTTTCTACGTATCCTCTCTTAGTGCCATGGACACAGTGCATTGAGCATAATTATTTGTTAAGTGATTGAGTCAATATGTGGACTTTATATGTAACCTAAATAAAGCATTTTGCTTGTTTTCTTAGTCCAAAGCAAATTAGAAATAGTGCATCAGAGAAAGAATGAAGCTCTCAGAGGCTTGTGCAACATGATGTAACTTGATAGCTAAAAAAGATAAAAACTATAAAAGGAAGACATGAAAGCTAAAAATATTAGAGCAGTTTAGTGACAAACAAGCACAGAGTTAATAATATTATAGACTAAAGATCCAATGGTTGATGCCACAAGGAACTGCTTAGAAACCACAAACGATGTTTAAATATCAGCATTACGTCCAGTCCTCATCCTCTTCAGCATTAGTAGCCACAGAGCACACATTTTATTTAAGCTGATCCTGGTTTATCTAAAAAGTTGGAATCACAGTAAATATTTTGAGACAGTTGGACATAAATATAAATCCAAGGTACTCTTTATCAAACTTAATATCAATAAATTTTTAAAAATCTATAATTATAAGAATGCAAACCCTGCCATGTGAGAAATTTTGCTGCAGAAGTCATGATGAAGTTGTTAAACTCTTTGCATTCGAATACATCTATACATTTCTATGAACGCTTGGGAGATAATTGTTGCACCATTAAAATAAATGTTAGTAATCAATTTAAAATACTATGTAGTGTACTTACTTTATACTACATAAAATACTTAAAAAATAACGTATCACTTTTGTATATAAGTTAGAAAATAGAAAAATATCTTAGATTCTAAGATCTATGACTTTTCTGTCGAGATTATATAAATGTATAAGTATGTCTGCTGCATTTTAATTAATATGTAGTACAAATAGTCCATGTTTTTCATAAATATCTTAATATCTCAAATTTCTATAAAATGGATATGTCAAAATACACTTAACCAGTCTCCTGAAGTTGAAGATATAGCTTACTTTCAGTTTTATAATATTGATATGTCTAACAGGATTTGTTATGAACTTCTATTTGTTGAAGCTAAATGAAGATCTCCTGAGAGTTCAATATAATGTTCTATTTACTTTTGGGTCTGTTTGAAATGTCTATAGTTGAAAAGGAAACATTTTCTTTTGTTTATTTAAAACCCTTTTCTTAGAGTTTAGTATTTCATGATTCAAAGACTGTTATCAGTACCTAGTTATATGGGCAAGTTATAAGACTTTTCTGACTTCAGTTTCCTTGTCTGAAAAGTGGGCAATATAATTTACAGATCGGGCTCTCATAGTGATTCTATGAGATGATGCTTAGCACTTTCCACAATGCCTCAAACACTGTGGATAATAAACATAACCTTAAAAGAACAAAGTGCTGGATACACAATTATATGTGTTATGTATATAAAAAGCATCATGTAGAAATCAAGAAATATCCCAAAAGTAACACAATGAAGTATATATCATATCTAGCTTTAGCTTAGATATTTATTCCAAAGATATTATCAAAGTAATTGATATCCCTAACTACCATAACAGAACATTTTCTACAGGACTGAACACTAGACTGGCCTTACTAAATGTGTCACATATATGATCTTATTTAATCTTTATAGGAGTCTGCTAGAGAAATTATTACTACAATTCCTATATTAAAACTAAGAAAAATGCTAAATGTTAATTAACCTGCACCCCCCAAAAATAAAGAAGCAGGCAAAGCCTTTTCTCAAATATGACTCTGAAACTAGGAGTTCATCCTTGAGCTGCTGGACTTGAAACTCTGTTCTGTTTTTACATCAGCCATTCACAAGAGCATATTTGATTTTGGAGATACTTTGGACTCAGTTCTTCTTTTTTTATTTGTTTTTTTTTTGTTTGTTTTGTTTTTCGGGCCACACCCGTTTGATGCTCAGGGGTTACTCCTGGCTAAGTGCTCAGAAATTGCCCCTAGCTTGGGGGGACCATATGGGATGCCGAGGGATCGAACTATGGTCCTTCCTTGGCTAGCACTTGCAGGGTAGACACCATACCTCTAGCGCCACTGCGCAGGCCCCTGGACTCAATTCTTAAAGTTTACCTGGACCACTATAAAATGATGTCACTGTATCATTTTTCTTTTTAATTTTAATAATTTTTATTTTAAAAACTTTATTCTAGAAAACTATTCTAATAAAAGAAAGGGTGTGCTGCATTAATTCAACAGTTTTTTTTTAATTGTTGCTATTTTTTTGAGCATCACCTGAAGATGATCAGGTGTTATTCCTGGCTCTATACTCAGGCATCATTCCTAATGGTCCCCTGCTATGGGATGTCAGGGGTCGAACTTGGGTCACTACATGTAAATCACTTACCCACTGTACCCTGTGGTACTCAAGGGTTACTCCTATCTCTGCACTCAGGGATCACTCCCTGGTGGTACTCCGGGGACCTTTTGCTGCTGGGCATTTAACCTAGTTAGCTGCAGGCAAGACAAGCACTCTACCCACTCTATTACCACTCAGCAAAATCAACAGCTTTTTAAGCATATATACCTCATGATATACCAAAAAGTAATAGTCATCTTGACTTTAAACAATTACTTTCTGTTGGTTTCATTCTCTATGTTCACTGTGAAATAGTTCACTGTCAAATATACAGACATGCAGACTATGTAGAAAATTTCTACAGTGATCTCTCTCTCTCTCTATTTCAGCCTAAATATGTAATTGAACATATGTACATATCTGCCAGAGGCAGTGAAGAAAAGTCTGAATTTTGAAAAGACTGTGAAAGTCTGAAAAAAAGTGTTTTAATACAAATGTTATAAAAGTAAGACAGAAGATCGTAATACAAAATAATAGTTATATAGCCAATGGAGAACATTTTCTTGGATCTGAGAAGACAAGTCGTGGGCAGTACACTCTAGAGAGAAAATATCAAAAGGGGTCTGAGGCACGAATTTCTGTGCCTCACACAGCACATGTATGCATCTGTATTATAAAAAATGTGCCAGCTCTCGCAAGCTCACAGTACTGAGCAAAGCGCTACAGCTACAGCTGGGAATTCGTCTTTCAAGGCTGGCTCTAGTTACTTAAGTTGTTTTTCCTTTTGGTTTGCTCCTGGGTGAGGGCAGCATGGGGGCACAGTGGGGTGGTTTTTGTTTTTTTTGTTTTTTGTTTTTTGCAGGGTGGGGGAAGGACGGGGGTTTTATGTGAGTTCTATTTTGGATTTTGGTGACTAGGAAAGCAGGGAATTTGCCAGCCTTTTACTCAGTTATACTGAAACATGATGCAAACTGCCTCAATTTGAAGCACAGACGGTCTGAAAATTTTTTCTGAGGAACTCTTGAAATATCTAAGTCTGTTTTCAAAGAAAGAATTGTTTCTCTCAAAAAAAAATTACTCTGTAAATAATAGATGTATATTGTCTCTTCTTTCTTCTTCTGCCCTGCCTATTATCCTGGAATTACTATTATTTTAAAAATCTAATTGGGACATTACAAAAGTTAAGTGATGTCTTTTAACCCAAGGGGAGTACTAAGAGAAATATATTTGAGTAGTGGCCTTCTTCACAGTTATTTCTACACATGTACAGTGTTAGGATCATGGGCTCTGTGTGTCTTTGTATGAGTTGTATTTTCCTACTTGAAAAAGAAAGCAAATCCAGGTTAGTTTCCTTGTCTTCTTCTCCATTTTCCTGAATATGTCTGTAGATACAAGTTTAGTATAGGCATTCAACTACATGGACATATCTATGTGCCTTTCCAGTTCCACATACTCTTAAAAAGGCTTCTGTTTTCTATAGAAATACAGCTATAAACTTTGTTTTGATTTGAAAAACTCTTCAGCAAATGTATACAGGTCCTAAAGGCATCTAAGAGACCATTGATTAAAGCACGAAAACAAAGAAACAACAAATTTCAAAACAATAATACAAAGCCACACTCCCTTTATGAGATCTTTTGTGCAAAGTAAGGATTTAGTGAGACAACAATAAAACAAATACCCATAGGCTTTTCAAATAGTAACAGCCAGCTCAGGGTTAGAACCTTTTCTAGACCTTGGTGGTACAAAGATCCTTAACTTTCTTTTAGACACTGCATCCCCATTTAACTTCTCCCATATTCTTTCCAGCAGGTGCCCCCCTACATTAGATTATATTTGTTCCTGACAAAGTATATGCATATTGTAGCATAACTTTTCAGTGAATGATTGGTTTCAGTTCCATGAAAAAAAAATTCCAACAACCTTTCATGCTGAGATTTCTCATGCTAATTCTCAGCACAGAAGTGTCTTTTTTTTTTTTTTTTTAAGTTGCATAAAGCCTAGCAAGGTTTAAGTTTTCCCAGCAAGGGGAAAGTGTTTTTCAGCTGTTAAAATTTTCAGATGCTTTTTTTTGAATTTGGATAAAACTCAAAAACATGTTTGTTTTAAAATGTAAACCCTTTTATGTACAGAGGTTTGCATATAGAGAAGTGCTATTACTATGTTTAAAGGTACTGGCTTTGAAATAAAGAAGGCACAGATATTTACACATAACCAACTATACATTTCTTGGGATAAAAATCTCATGAATTGGAACTGTGATAGAGTGATAGGGCACAGCGATAGCACAGTGATAGGGTATTTGCCTTGCACGTGGCTGACCCAGGACGGACCCAGGTTCAATCCCTGGCATCCCATATGGTCCCGTGAGCCAGGACTGATTTCTGAGCACAGATCCAGGAGTAACCCCTGAGTGCTGCCAGATGTGGCCCCCAAACAAAAAACAAACAACATAAAAAAGTCTCATGGTTTGGGGAGGAGGTTGGACCATATTCTGCTATGGCCATGGCTTACTCATGGCAGACATATGGGGAGTTTGGGATTGTACATGTTTACCCATGTACAAGGCAAATACACAACATTCTGGCTTCACATCTCACAAAATATCGTCATACATATGGTTGCAAGAGAATAAACACATTTGCTGACAGGATGATACCCAACACTATTAGTGGACATATTTTTGTGTGAGAGCAAATGGTAATCAGGTATTAGCTGAAGAATGCCTTTCGGATCAATTAGATGCCTTTGAAAGACCTTTTACTCCTATAACTTGGTACCACTTTACCCTAACCTGCTTGATAGCTTGTTAGTTGAACTAGAGCTGATATAACAAACAAAGACAAACATGATAAAAGTAGTGGAGACATGAAGTGAGGGATTAACAGGCATCTTAATGGTAGGTATATCACCAGAAAGTCTGACAACTGCCAATTATTTACTTATTTATTATTTCTCCCCTCCTTTTCCTTTTTTTTAGTAGGTGTTGTGATATTTGCAGGGGGACAGTCAGCACTCTAGGTTTTGGTGCTTAAGAGAGGTTGTTTACTTTAGTTGTCGTTCTAATAGACACTTGCTTGTGGTATACTGGAGATGTGATAATTTGTGGTTCTGGGGATCTCTAGCGTAGGAACTGCTAGAATTAACCTTGGATATATGTTGGTGCACATGATCTAATTCATGGCATCATACTGGCAAGGGAGAAGCTTCAGCACTGAGCAAGCCCCTGTTATTTATTTTAATGAGACTGGTCACTCTTTCAGTTTTAAGTAAATTGTACTATGCTGAATGGGAGAAAATAATATCTTAGCTCACCAACTTTAATCAATAACTTTTTAAAATATTGAATTTAGTAATTAAGCAGAACATTCACTTTGCATTGTGATATAGTACCTTCATATATATATATATATACACATATATAGGTATAATATAAATATGCACATGTTTAAGAGACAGTCTAACCCATCTAAACAAATTAAAAATTAAAATTTTAGGGGCTGGAGTGATAGCACAGCAGTAGGGCATTTGCCTTGCATGCGGCCTATCTAGGACGGACCTTGGTTCAACACTCCCCTCCCACTCACACCCTTGTCCGATATTAAGCCAGGAGTGATTTCTGAGTGCATAGCCAGGAGTAACCCCTGAGCATCACAGGGTGTGGCCCCCTAAAATTTATATTTTAACACTTCATAATTCTGTAAAGTATTTTTGTTATCATTGTTTGTGTTTTGGTTTGTAGGCCACACTTAGTAGTATTCAAGTCTTACTTATTACTTTGCATTCAGATCACTCCTGGTAGGCTCAGAGGAACATATGGATCTGCTGCATGCAAGGCCAGAATCCTCCTCACTGTACTATTAATTCATTCTCTTTTATGAATGTTGTAACCCTTTGAATTTGAAGATTAAAGTATGAAAATTTGTGCACCTCAAATTTCTAATCAAGCATGGTCCACAATTAAGACAGTACCCAATCTCTTATTTTTGCTCTGTATTGCCAACAAACTCTAGTCCATAACTCTAGTCCAATTACTTCACATTTACTTTAGGATTTATGGCAACTTTAACCAGATGGTTTTAAAAAGAAAAGCAGAATGAAACAATCTATTCGCAGCATTTCTTATCAAGTGATCAGGAGCCCTAACAGCATCTCTTTTAACCTTTCTACTGTTCTAGAATGATGCCATAAATATATTTTTATTTATTTTTATAGGTAAAAATAATTAAAAATTTCAAGTGCAGCCATGATCTCATGTTAGAATATTTGAAATAATGTTTTCATAATAAGGACTTTCTCATAATAATGGGTAGGCCTCTAGATATCTTCTAGATGAGAGATATTAATGAATGGTGATAAGATGTAAAATGTCTCAAAAATATATAGATTAGGTAAAGACACCCATTGTTAGCACATCATTCATATATCTGGATAAAGCCATTAGTGGGCAAACTTATTTGTGAAAATCAATACAGTTCTATAATGAGAATATAATTCCTCATTCTATAGATATGCAAAAGACTGATAATTCCTTACTTTTAATACATTTGAAAATAAATGAACCAATGCCTGCTTATTAAAGTCACAAGGGATACAATTTTGATAAAGCAACTGTTTTTGACCCTGAATCTACCTTGGGTAGACACAATCACCAGGGTCAGTGTATATTTTCCTTTTGAGGACAGTAGACATACAATAAGAAGACAGCCTCTAATTATTTTTTATGAGATCTTTAGATAGGTGAGTAGTTCTAGTATAGTTGTGTTATATAAGTATATTTCAGAGTCCAATTCATTTATTTATTTGAATCCTCCATAAAATGGTAATGCAGTAGATAATAGACTTAAAAATGCCAAATACTAAATAATACACAGTAAATGAGAATTGAGTCTCATTTTGGTTTTTATTTTTTTTTATTTTTTTTAAGAGAGAAATTCTTTGAGCTTTTTTTTTTAAAGGGGTGAGTTTCAGACCCTATATAATAGTACTCAAGGCATACTCCTGACTTTGTGCTAACGTGTGGTTCCTGGTACAGGGCCATATGTAGTGTCAGGGACTAAACCAGGCTCAGTCACATGCAAGGCAAGTGTCTATATCTCTGTACTATCTTTCTTCTCCTTCCCACTCTTTTTTTTTCTTTTTTGCCATACCTGTCAGTGTTCAGGGTTTAATTATGTATCTATGTCCAAGAGTCAGTCCAGGCTGGGCTCAGGGGACCATCTGGGTTGCCAGTGATTAAAATCTGGGTTATATACATGCAAGGCATGCACCTATCCACTGTACTATCTTTCTGGCCCCTCTAGGACCGTTTTAAGAGTATTTAAATTGAATTAGCTTTTCATTTAAGGAACTATGATCTAGGAATTATTGAAATGTTTACAATTGGACATACTAAATAAAGATAGACCACCTTTTACATGGAATTTTCTAATAATACTTACAAGTTTCTATGGATTCAGTTATCTAGTTTCCTAAAATTATACAGGTTTCAAACTATCTTACTTTCTGCACCGATGACAAACTGGTACATGTATACAAGCACTGGTGGCTCAAGGCAGCAGAAACATGGGTTTACAGCTTAGAATTTTCCTTTCTTATTCTAGTGCATTATCTCTATATGAAAAATTACATTTCTCTAAGAGTATATGTGTAAATATGCATCTGCTCATGTTTTGGCAATTCTAAGTTACCTAAATTAGTTTTGATCAACACTGTCGGATTTTTAAACCCACCAACATAATAAAAGCAAGTTTAAAAAAAACACAAACAAACCCTACAGTACATTGTGTGCTTTGCTGTTCCAAGCCTCAATTTCAAGACAAAAGGAGAGCTAGACTTTGTCATTCGCTAGCTGTTAATAATCAAGAGATCTGCCAGACAAGCTCTTCGAGGGCTCTGTCTGTCTGGACCAGGTATATACTGCTGTACACAAAGGGCTTTGCAGGGGGAGAAAAATGAGTGTTCACAGACAATGATGCAGCTTTCTTAATTAAGATTTTCATTACTGATACATACATTAAGTTCTGTAACGGCAAGAGCCAAAGCACTGTCATGTGCAGGTAGATGTCCCTGATTCCATCTTCAGGCAGTAAAGCTAAAACATATTAAATGTTCACCCAGCAAATGTTATGGGAGCTAGGCAAGCTCCAGAAATATTTCTATGGGGACTCAGAGAGACACCATTAAAAACAAATTTGTATTCCATCTAACAGGCAGGAAAAAAGCTCATACCAACAGACTACGTGCATACTTGTATATATGTATGAGTACACTTTTATGGGATTTCTTTGAGATCTGAGGCATAGACAAAGGTAGTTGCAGATGACTTGAAAATAGTCTATATAACAATTTCATTAATTATTATAAAGAACATTGATCTTTAAATTTTCTGATACTTATTTTTGAGAAAAAAGGAAATGCACAATTTGGGGTTTTACTAATGTTGGAAGATGCTCAGATTTCCTATCTATAAGTGGTTCCTCTCTCTATAGTTCTTGCCCATAGTGGGCTCTCTCTCTGTACTTCTAGGCCACGCAATCTATTTTCTGGTATCCTTAGCCAAGTCAGTAAGTTGGCATGTTTTTCCAATGTGAATAATTTTCCCAGGAAATAATTTGATCATGGTGTGGGAAAATCTATTTAGATCATTATTTTTTACAAAAAGCATTTTTTTCTAAAAGATGAAGGGAAACTGAATACCCGCACAATCCAAGGAATGGATACATATTTTTGGATCAAGTTCTTTTAGGGTAGCTGAGCTTGTTTATGAGCACACAGTTCTCTAGTACCTTTAGTTCAGTGATACCTTTAGTTTAGGTTTTGGGGCCACACCCAGTGGTGCTCTGGGGATTACTCCTAGTTCTATGCTCAGAAATGACTCCTGGCAGGTTCAGGGGACCATATGAGATGCCAGGAATCGAACCCACACAGTTATGGGTCAGCTGTGTGCAAGGCAAACCCCCTACTGCTGTGCTATCACTCTAGCCCCTGTCTCCTCTTTAAACAAGGCCTCCATATTCTGGACTCTAGAGTAGAGGTAAATATTAGAGTCTGTACTTTAATGAAAGGCAATTTTGTCACAGCAGTAAAAAGTTATACATTAAGTTCTTATTAAATAAAAGCTTTTATATAGATTCTAGATATAATTCCTCATTTCCTAAGAAGGAGTCAACTAAAATCTAATACCAAAATGACTAAGAAAGGAATTTTTCAAAGTGTTCTAACTATTTGCTGTTTTGGTAAGGGTAAAAATCCAGATAATAGAGTCAATAGGATTTCTCTTGGATTCCTGTATCAAGTTTCAGATTTCTGAACTAATTTTTTGGATGTCTATATATATTTCTGAAACTCTTTTTCTAGATACATTGGAGATTAGATGTGACTGAACATACATTCTCCTTTAAAGCAGGCTAAGCTCTGTGACCCCTAGAAAGAAAGTCTTTGTAGATGGGTAAATAGTGTATAGATGTTTAGTTAACACATAATTCATGCATTAGAGCAAAGCTACTGGAAAAGAAACGTTAAGGAAAGAATTCTGTTAGTGAAGAACGAATGTAGTAAACATTCAGACACAGTAATGATAGGAAATAGGGAAAATAATCTCGGAAAGTTTCTAACTAGTCTTCCTATCATATTTCTTACTAGGTCATTATTAAGAGGTAAATTTTATTTAAGTTTGATCATCAGATATATGTTTTACTTACCTAAAATACAGTGTTAGTTTTAAATTAGGGGTGATAATTATTCTTTATATACCAAAAAATCCTAGAAACTTATAAAACATAACTAAGGTCAGAATCCATTTTATCTTATAAAGTGAGAGGCAATATATCCCATCTAATTAAATACCTGGAAATGGTACTTTGGGATGATGTGGGTACACTTAAGTTTTCTTCAATAGTTTCATAGAAATGAGGGTTAACAATAATAGCCATAAAAGAGCACAAAATAGAAGAGTAACAAAAGAAAAATATCTTGATTTTTTTAGTATAAACAGTTCTTATGTATGATACTTCTGCAAGGGTTCTATTAGAGTCTTTCAATTAGTTGACTGAGTATGTAATATCCATCACTCTATTTATCTAAGTATATGCCATATTTATATACCATGTTATATATACCAAATTATATACCATATTACTTATATCATATGGAAACATCCTTATCCAACTTTGAAAGCATCTTTGGGGAAGGAAAAATATGGTAAGAAAGGAATACAGTTCTCATTATCATTACTGTATCCCCATTTGACCTCTAACTCTAAGTGTATAAGAAATGTCATTAAGTAAATCTTATACAACACACACACACACACACACACACACACACACACTCTGAGTCCCAGAACATTAGTCTGTTATACGGATTTTATCAGAGGCACAGGAGACCCCAAAGTCTGGTTCCTTCTCACATCCTCACACCTGGACAGCTCGACTGCTGAGAAACATACTTTTTACTTGACTTGGCTCCTATTACTTGCCTTCTAAGGAGGCTTCTCTTCTGTCTTTAACACAATTTGTCTCTTTTGCATCTTTCTGGACCTATCTTAGGATTTAAGGCACCTACATGACTTTCCTGAATACAGTTTTCTGTCATAGTGAGAGAACAAATTCCCTGGAGCACCTGCCATCCCTTATCATCTGCAAATGAATTCCTTATAATGAAGGAATGCTCCAGTTACTACTCAAAGCAGCTTTGTACAAGAATTCTTACTTCTATGAAAGAAGATTCAGGCAAGTTACTCTAAGAATCCAGTCACTGCGATACCCCAAACAGAGAAGTCCCGTCACAGTTTGTACTTTGGAGGTAAGACTTGACACTGTCACTCTGGCATTTCTGCCGCTCTAGCGTCTTTCACTTTTCCCTGAAGTTGCTGAAAAATATTTCATTTCATTAAGTATGTGGCAATACACTCGGGAGCTAGAAAGAGAGAGGAAAAGGTGGAGGACACTGATGACATGGCCTCTAGCATTTTATTTATGAGAACATCTAGAAATCTCTATCTACATCTGGTAGAAGAAGAATGCCAATTCTGCCCTGGAGACATGGATCAGGCAATGTTGCCAGTGTCTATTTTCCCTTCCCAATAATTTACTGATTCTGGAGTGTGATGGCAGCACTCAGATGATTATTTTTACATTCATGAAAGTGAGCAATTAGTCTGTCCCTTTGGGGGCTGGTGATACCAAATAAACATAAATATGTGTAATCAGGGGAAATACTACCCCTATCTCTGTCTCTCTCCCTCTCTTATACACAAACACACACACAAACACTTAGACACACATACACACACACACACTCTCTAGGAAGCTGTCTGACTGTTGTTTTGTTCCCTGCAACATTTCCCAAGAGTGTAGTAAGGGTGGGTGTTGCTCTCAAAGCATATGAAACAGCAACTTGAGGTGACCTCGCAGGAATTCAGGGAGCAATGTCTTTGCAGTAAAGAAGACTTTAATAAGCAAACACTTGTTAGATTTCTTTTGCCATTACCAAGTTTTAAATTTGTGTTATTGTGTTAGTTACCTTCTAATTGCTGATTTAAAATCATTCTTAAAGTATCAGAGATGTATCATACACATTTATTAAAAATAATATCTGGAATTGAGCTGATAGGTAGGGCCCTTGCAGTGCATGTAGTCAATCCAAGTTTGAGCCCCTGCACACATAAAGTCCACGGATCCCCTTCTCTAGGAGTGATCCCTAAACACAGATCCCTAAGTTCATGGCCAAGATTAAGCCATGAGAAGAGGCATGTTGTGACCCCCTAATCATTCCCTATATATATATGGAGATATATACATATATATGTATCTTTTTTTCTAACAAAATGATCAATCAGTTCAATAAGAAAATTTCAGCATTAATTTCTCTATGTTTTCAGACTCAGTTTTATGTTTAGGAAAAAGCAATGCATTACTCCAACATAAAATATGTACTTACATGGCAAAAAAATCAAAGAAGTTACCATTCAAAGCTAGTAAAAGATGCAGAGAAAGGAATGGTCTCTTTGTTGGTAGAAGTATAATTTTTTGTAATTTCACTAGAAGACTAACTGGTGATAGATACATTTTACTTTGATAATTAATCATAAAAATTCTCTTAAGGAGCTAGACATTAAGGAAAGTATACTTGAAAAATTGGGACCAGAGTGGTGGCACAGTGGTAGTGCGTTAGCCTTGCAGTTGGGTAGCCAAGATGGACTGAGCTTTAATCCCCCAGTGTCCCATATGGTCCCCCAAACCAGGAGCAATTTCTGAACACATAACGAGGAATAACCCCTGAGCACCACTGGGTGTGACCCAAAATAACAAAAATGAAAACAAAACAAAAATAAGTGAAATGAATAAAATGTTTTGAATTACACTAAAAATGTATTCTATAATATGTAGTTAAAATAGGATGCAATAATATATATTCATGTATAACCAATTATGATAAAATACAGAGGAGAGCCTAGAAGATACTCTGAAAAATTATTAATAATAGTTGTTTCTGTGCAGTGGGATTATGGATGTTTTCTTCTTACTCTATACTTTCTTAATATTTTACAATAAGTGTGAATTATAGAATCATGAAAGAAGCAAATATTAAAAAAAATACAGCTGCTTGGCTCAACAGCTGCTGAATTTTACCCCAGATGTGTCTGCAATTGAGCTTTGAGTAAAATGGCCCTAAAGTCATTTCCTAAAGGGAATTTAGCAGAATGGAGCGTGTTCCAATAAAGGAAAATCATCATTGCTACCAGCTCTTCCCAAGTCACCCTTTTATAATGCTTAGAATAAATGAGTAAGAAATTCCTACCTCTTTAAGAAATATTTCCAAATTCTTTAAGTCCTCTTCATGCCTTCAATACCCATAATTCAATTAATCTTTAGTACCCTTGTCTAAGTACAGATCTGGCAGCTGGTTTTAGAGGCTGATGGTGAAAGTAACCACTAGGATGGTTGATTAATTTACTACTTATTTCAGATGGAAGTTCCTTTAATAATGAAGAGAATCTACTAAGAGGTATTCTATAGTTAATTAGCTCCCTTTCTCTTCTTCCACTGCTTTAGCTTATCTACCCATTCTACTCTTATCCTCGCCCCCCCCCCCCGTTTTTAGAGAAATATCTTGTCTTGTATTGTTAGATGCCAGCTCTTAAATTTTAGAAAAAGGATACCAATATAACATTGTGAGTAGATTTTCTAAATTTTTTAAGAATCCCATTTTGGCAAGATGAAGAAAGCAGAAATCAGTCATCGCTCATTTATGTATGATGCATAAAAGAGGTCTGACAATAGAGCAGACTTCTTTGATAAGGCAAGAAAATAACTGTGTAATGGGATGATGGGATATAAAAGCAATCAGAAGAATAAAACAAATGGTATAGATATTTATGTCTTCTGGCAAAGCTTATCCAATCTGTGATTGTCCTTTCAGGTCAAATGATATCCTTCAAAATTTCTCAGACTGCCTCATTAAATTAATTTATGTACCATCTACCTAAACATATGGTAATAAGCCTGGGTACTCGTCAGTGTATGAAAGAGTGAGCTGACCCTCTTACTGCATTTTATGTGCCTTGGCTATAAACAAAAAATATTCAATCCCAATTATCTTTCATACATACTAGTAAACTCAAATTCTAATCTAAACTAAAAACGAAATCTCTGAACTTCCACTTTTGTCACTGAATTGATAAAAAAAATCACACAAATCAAAAATGAAAGTTCACCAGATTCAGTCTTGGAATATTGTATGTTTCTAAGATTTTTTTCTATTTCTTTTCTAGTCTATACAATTTGTTACTATATAATTGTTCACAATATACTTACTCTCCTTTGTATTTTTTAGTATCTGTTGTAATTTCCCTTAGGACTTTGACTTTAATTGTATTCTCTTTCTCAAATTCTTTGTTGCTGGTAAAGGTTTTCCATCTTGTTATTTTTTATTAAAAAACAAGCACTTGGTTATATTTTGAACTATCTTTTGATCTTTATTAATTAATACATATTCTAATTTTTAATTTTTATTGTATCTACCTCCTACTGATATTTGGTTTTGTTTTCTTTTTCATTGTGCTAGTTCCTTTAGGTGTATACTTAAATTCTTTGTTGGAGGAAATTGAGAATCTAAATAGATCCATCATGATTAAAGAAGGAAACAAAACAGTGATCCAAAGCTTAACAAAAAATAAAAGCCCAAAACCATATAATTTCACAAGCTAATTCTACCAAACTTTTAAATAATAATTAGTGTCCATCTTTCTCAATTTAAAAAAAATAAAATAGGATAGAAAGAAAAATGTCCAAACACATTCTTTGAAAGACATTATCTTATTTTTGAAACTATACAAATGTGTCACAAAAAAGAAAACCAGAGACCAATAAGTAAGCTAGAAATTCAAAATTATCAACAAAATTTAGAAAACCAAACTTAATAATACATTAGGAGAATTATACTTCATAGTCAACGATTTACTCCAGGAATGTGAGGATGGTTCAACATATTAAAATCAATAACTCTAAGATGCTACGTCAACAAAAAAGGTAAAAATCATATGATTATCTCAATAGATACAGACCAGCCTTTGAAAAGATTCAGCATTTTTTAATGTGTAAGTCTTTTAAAATGTGTTAAGAAGAAATCTCAATATCTCAATATAATAAATGTCATACAACCCCATAGCTATCACAATATTCAATGATAAAAACTAAACCCTTACTTTTTGTTTTGTTTTGTTTTCTTTTGGGTCACACCTGGGCAGCACTCAGAGGATACTCCTGGCTCTATGCTCAGGAATCAAACCTGGCAGGTTCAGGGGACCTTATGGGATGCCCTGATTCGAACCACCAACCTTCTGCATGCAAGGCAAACTGCATTACCTCCATGCTATCACTCTGGCCCCTAAACCCTTTCTTTTCTTTTTTATTTTTTTAACCCTTTCTTTTAAGATCAAGAACAAGACAAGGATGTCCTTTCATACCACTACTATTTAATATAATATTAGAAGTTCTAGAAAGTATGGATACATAAGAAAATGACACAGAAGAAATCCAAATAGGAAACAAAGTAATACTATTACTATTTACAGATCATATACAAAGAAATGATATGATCATATACACAGAAAATTTTAAGTATTGCAATGAAAATTTTTCAGAAATAATAACTATAGTAAGAAGGCAGGTAAAAATTAATTCTATATAAAACTACTGTGTTTAATATGAGGGTAATGAACTAACAGAGATAGAAATAAAGACAATAATCCCACTTACAAGTGCATCAGAAAGAATGAAATTGAGGCTGGAGCAGTGGCGCAAGCGGTAAGACATCTACCTTGCTGGTGCTAGCCTAGGACAGATCATGGTTCGATCCCCAGCATCCCATTTGGTCCCCCAATCCGGGAGCAATTTCTGAGCGCATAGCCAGAAGTAACCCCTGAGCATCACTGCGTGTGGCCCCAAAAACAAAAAAACAAAACAAAAAATAATGAATTAAATTTCTTAGAATACGAATCCCGGTGACTCACATGGTCCCCCGTGCCTGCCAGGAGCAATTTCTGAGCATGGAGCCAGGAGTAAACCCCTGAGCACAGCCAGGTGTGACCCAAAAACAACAACAAAAAAAAAGAATATGTTTAACTGAAAAACTGAAAGGCACTTGAAAACTCTGGCATTTTTGAAAGAAATAAAAACAAAGAGACAAGAGCGTATCTCATGCTCATGAAGTGGAGGCATTTATATAATTAAGATAGCTATATATATTGCAACATATATATTCAATGCAATCGCTAACAAAATTTTGACAGCACTATTTGTAGAAATAGTACACAAAATTAAAAAATTTATTTGGAACTATGAAAGACCCTGTATAGCAAAAATATTCTGGAAGAATAAAAAAACAGAAAGGAATTTCATGCTTTACAACTTAAAACTATACTATCAAGTAATAGTAATCAGAACTTCGTATTACTCACATAAAATTAGATAGAAATTAGTGGAATAGACTGAGTCTAGAAATTAAAAAAAACTCATGTATAAGCATTTGACAACCTTATGAATAATGTGAAACAAGGACATCATCTTTCACTATATATAAAATTAATGTAAATTGATTTATGCATTGATGCTAGCACATATCACCAGTAATTCACAATATAATGTGGCTTAAGTAACACAAATTGTAGTGATGGTATAAACATTAAAGACTTGAATAAAGACACAAAACCATAAAATACAAAAAGAAAGTATATACAATACACTCCTTGAGTTTGGTCAATTTTGTTTTTTTTGAGGAGCTGTTTAGGGTTTATCCTTATCTGCAGTTAGGGATCATTCCTGATGGAATTTAGGGGACAACACAGGTTGCTAATTGGGATTGAACTTGGACTAGAATCATGTAGGACTAGCACTATACCCATTTTTCTATTGAATAGGACCCTGATATTGGTCTTAGAGATGTGTTTATATTTGATTGTAATAACCAGGGCAACAAAATCATAAATGAACTGGCTACAACAAACTGTAAGACTTCCACATGGTAAATTTTCATCAAAATAAAAATAAATTCTGCTGCACAGAAGATATCTGAATATTGTATGACAATGAGTAAAGAAAAAAATACCTCAGAGAACCCAACAAAACAAGGCTATATAGTATAGAAATTAAGGTACCATGTATGTAGTCAGTCTGGTTCTATTGCATATAAATACACTGACAGATATGATTCTTGTATGCAGAGCTAGGAGTAAATTTAGAGAAAAAATGGATATGGTTCCATACTAAAATAATAGCTATACAACAACAACAACAATAATGAAGAAACCAAAAAGATAAAAATAAAAAACAAACCCCAAATCCACTAAATTCATCGAAGCTCAACAACAAGAAAGATCTAATTTTAAATAAGCAGAAGATCTAAATAGACACTTCTCAAACAAACAAAAACTACAAGTGGCCAATAGACATATTTAAAAATATTCATCTCCTATTATTTTGTAAATACAATAAAAATAAATACCACCTCACAACTGTGAGAATAGTTATTACTCAAGAGAAAAGAAACAATAAATGTTTGGGAGGATATGGAGACAAGGGAACAATTGTACACTCTTGGAGGAAATATAAATTGGTGTAGTCAATAACAAAAAGCACTATGAACGTTGCTAAAAATGTAAAAATAGAAATTTCATACAATCTAACTTGTTTAAGGGCATTAATCTAAAAACTGAATACAAATTTAGAGAAATGCATATTTATTGCAGGGCTATACATAATAGTGATGCTCTACATCTGCCTAAATTACTACCAACATATAATTGAACAGAGAAGGTAGAATACACTCATACTAAGATATTATTCTATATAAAAGATGATATCTGATAATTTTCAATTATATGCATAGAAAATAGATATTATGTAATATGCATCTATGGAGAACAAAAACACTTGTAGGATTTTGCTCTATGTGGTACAAAATATACAAATGAATCAACTAAATAAAACAAAAATATGATTTTGGATTATAAAAGCAACTAGCAGTTATCAGAAAAGAAAACACAAAGTAGTTGGGTATATGAAATAAAAAGGAATAATTGTATGACAAAGGACACAATTAATTTTTAGTGTTTCTCTTAGTGTAGTATATACATATTTAGTTAATGATGATAGCTGAAGCTTAATGTGATAATGCAATTATATTTAAATTTTAAACAAAATTAGGAAAAAATTAAAATCTTCCACCTCTTCTAAGTATGTTTTTTTTCTGCCAGTGAAAATCTTGCTAGGCTTCTCTAGTCAATTTTCCTTCCATTTTTTAAAATCTTATTTCAAATAAACACTTTCCTTAAATTTTCTTCTCCTTTCTTCTTTTTCAAATTAATTTTTATTGTTGACATGAAAATACTATACATGTGTGCTAATATTTATGGTTCTGGTATTGTTACCGCTCTTCACTACTACCACCTCCACCAATGTCCTTATGTTATTTCCAGTTCACTTATTAATTTTTTTTTAGGTCCTGCCTGATAAGAGTCATCATCTGCCCAAACCCTCAGCCTTTCAGTACTAAGTCTTCACAGGGGCTTGGGCTGGCATCTGTCTCTGTCTTTCTTTCTTCCCTCTTTTAACAAGAGTAGTTTTTATTTTTCCTCTTATTCTCAAGATTTCATGTCTCTAGCCTCATCAGAAATCGTATACTACAAACGACCATTTCATCTTCTCTATTTGATATAATAAATTGCTCCATTTTATTTGTTTGTTTGATTTTTGAGTCACACACTGTGATGCTTGGATTTACTTCTGGCTATGTGCTCAGAAATTTCTCCTGGCTCAGGGAACCACATGGGATGCCAGGATTTGAACCAAGGTCCCTCCTGGATTGGCCACATGCAAGGCAAACACCCTACCACTATGCTATTGCTCTGACCCCCTCCTCTTTTTTTTTAAATATCTTTATTTAAGTTTATTGTTACAAACATGTTTGTAGTTGGGTTTCAGTCATAAAAACTATATCCCCCTGCACTAGTGCAACCTTCCCACCCTCAGTGTTCCCCATCTTCCTTCTCCCCATGCCCAGCCTGTCTTTCAGATAGGCACTCTATTTCTCTCACTACCATTGTCATAATAGTTGCAAGTGTAGTTATTTCTCTAATTCACTCACTACTCTTTGTGGTAAGCTTCATATCATGGGCTGGTCCTTCCAGCCCTCATCTCTATTGTCTCTGGGTATTATTACCATACTGTCTTTTATTTTTCTTAAATACCACAGAATTGCTCCTCTTAACGCACTTTCCCCTTAAGTATATAAAAGTTTCAACATATTTTTCCAAAGCATTTAAAAAATATACTCCCTCTTCCCAAGACAATATGCTAGGTCAATTTCTTTCCTTAACAGTAAAATTTTAAGAGGTTAGTCTCGTTAGTTATCTCTTCCTCACCTCACAGTTTTTTCTTAGAGCATCTCAAACATATTGCTACTTCTACCACTCTAATAAACTAGATTTTGCTAAAGTCAATAATAAATACAAAATTCATATAATAAATGTATATTTTCAATCCTTAACTTACTGAATTCTTAGTAGTACTCCACTACTCACCACCCTCTTTGAAATACTCTCTTCTTTTGATTTATCTGATGGTATCTTCAGATTTTCGATTATTCTTTGGCATGTTTTTTCAAAACATATTTTTTTTACCTACCAGACATAATTTTTACCTACCAAACAAACATTAATTTTTTTCAAGTAACAGTTTAGGATTTCTACTCAATCTAACCCCATCTAAAAGCAATTATTATCTATACGCCTGGCTTCAGTAGCCTTCATTTTACGTTGAATTGTACTTGCAATTATTCAGTTGCTTATTTAACATATTTGTTTCTATCCAAAGTACATTGAACTCATCATTCAAAAACAGTTCTAGTAATCTTTCACCTACTCTAATAACTATGTAATATTTTATATAATGATTAGATAGTCCTCCATGTAGTTCAATAAGCACAAAACCAACCAAAGTAATGATTGTCTTTTTTTCTCTCATTCTCCACATTCAACCCCTAAGAATATTGAGGATATTTTACTTTTGAATTATCTCCCAGTACCATTTGTTTTTAATCCATTCTCCAGTCATTCTTTAGATGATCTCTTGTGTGATCTATTATTATATTATTCACCTTACTAGGTCACTAATAATTCCAAACAATTCACCACCATGGTCTTTTCCCTTTTCTAACATTTGGGGGCCAGGGTGGTCACATCCATTGGTGCCCACAGCAACTCCCGGCACATACAGAACCAGGGCTTGAACCCAGGCATCTAGCTTTCTGATTATTCATACTAGTCTTATTATTCTCTAACTTAATTTTAGCTTATTGAAATTTAATATGCAGATATTATAAACAACATATTTGGGGGTGTATCCTGTACTGAATTTTGTCTAATGGTACCATCTTATGTGCAGTATCTCAATAAGAAAATTAAGATTGCAGGGCTGGAGAGACAGCACAGCGGGAGGGCATTTGCCTTGCATGCAGACAACCTGGGACAGACTTGAGTTTGATTCCCAGCATCCCATATGTTTCCTTGAGCCTGCCAGGTGTGATTTCTGAACGAAGAGCCAGCAATTTCCCCTGAGAACCTCCAAGTGTGGCTCAAAAACAAAAACAAAACAAAAGAAAATTGAAATTATTATAGTAGATCAACTTTGTTCAGGCTTCATGTGTGCATTTAATTTTATGGAACTGTAGCCCAAGAATGTATTATGTCATTGGTAATCTTGACCATCAGTCAAGATGCAGAATGGATCTATCATAAAGATATCACATGCTAACCTTAAGAAGTCACAGTTTCATTTTATTTTAATTTTCATCTCACTCAGTACTTCCTCCTATTTTCTTGCCTGTTGGAGATTAGCACTGGTATCCATATCTCTACTTGACTACTGGTTTCTAGAAGTTTTTTTTATATATATGATGTTTCTTGAGATCAATGTAAATTACAAGTCATACTCAATTTTATTTAAGATACATAGTGCCAGTGAATTAGGCCAATTCCCACCACCAGTGTTGACCTCCCTCCGCCCCTGATCCCAGCAAGAAGAAGTAATATTTTTTTAACAAAATTTTCCTCTTGTCTTAGTCTTTATTATATAGTACTGTACCAGCTTTTGTTTGTTTGTTTGTTTGTTTTTTGAGAGAGGCACAAAAGTCTGTGGTCAGGGCTTATTCCTGGCTTTGAATTTAGGGATTATTTATGGTGGGGATCAAGGGACCACATGGATTGACCTATGGAATGAATAAGAGTCAGTCATATTCAAGGCAAGCACCCTTCCTATTGTACACAGTCTTTAAACTTCTTTGACTAGGGAGAATTACTGACCTAGATAAGTATTGCTCTTACGCAATTCCAAATAATCCCTTGGGAGGACTTTTCTCGGGCTCAGGGAAAGGAAAACGAATCAGCAAGTCTAGATTACTTTTCATACTAGGGTATATTGTTCAAATCAGACTTTATAAAAAAAATGTTCCTTGGCTATTAGATTTTCTAGTCTGATTTTTAAATGTGTTTAGGACTTGAATGAGGAAGAGCAATGTTAGTGAGCAACCTCACAGGTTTTAACTCTAAGGGTTATGCTTTTGCTTAAAGTACTGTTGATTTCATTCTTCATGTTTTTATATTCCATTAATTTTGTTTTGTTTTGATTTGTGGTTCTACCTAGTGGCACCCCAGAGTTACTCCTGGCTCCGTGCTCAGAAATTACTCTTGGCAGGCTCAGAGGATCTTATGGCATATGTGAAGCAGGGTATTGAATCCAGGTTGGCCATGTGCAAGGCAAAAGCTCTTCCCAGTGTGTCTTTTCGGCCCTGTCTTCTACTAACTTTAGTGAACTAGATAAATAACATTTTATCTGATAGTTTTTTTTTCTATTTTGGTTCTCAATGTTCTTCTTCTTTTTTTTTTTTTTTTGGTGAGTAAAATTCTATAATATCTATTTGGAGTACATCATTCTTTTAAAATTTGTTATATTCAACAACACACCTCTTTTTGTATTTCAATTTTAGTTTACTTAAGAGTAAGTAAAGAGAACATTCGACATTGATACCTTAACTCCCAAGTAATATCTTTATATACTAATATTTATTAAATGAGAAGTATATTTTATAGGATGATTATTCTTGAGGTTGGCTCAGTAAATAATCTGGTTTAAATCTGCAAATTATTATTGGTATAGCTTGGTGAGTAGATGGCTTCAAAAGAATCAGGGTAGTGATCAAAGACAGAAAAGGTCAATATTGACTGTGTCCCTGAGATATATATCAGTACAAGCCTGGATAAACATAGAGGTGACAGAGTTTAATTTAATCATGCATTGTGCTTTCATCATAGCAATATACTCCCTCATTTTTTTATATATATAAAAAAAGCATATGGAACTCATAGTCTCATACATAGAAAGGCTAAGAGAAATGTAAGAGAGGGAGGTAAAGTTATTGTTGGAGTCTGGTCTGCATATTTTGATTCTCTGAATTAGTCAAAAGACTCACTAAAAAAAATAGCCACTACAACCACAGGAATAAAAATAAGGGTTCTGAAAATGGTATCTGAGCAATGAAAGACAGTGAATATTTTAGAGATCACTGAATTTAATTTATTCAACCTAAATGCATAAAAGTACAGGTGGGGACATTATTTATGCAGGTATATGCAAATCATTTTATAAAATAGGCAAAGCCCTTCTGCTTTTTATAAGTTGCCAAGGTGGTTCCTGATATTTTAAAAGCTCTGCACCTTTAATATAATTTCCTAAGAGTTGGAATCTCTGTTGAAATCACAGTCATTGTCAGAGATAAGTTTATTTTTTTCCCTTTCTCCTCTGGAACAGGTATAGGGCTCTTATAACAATCACAAAAAGTAGTCTCCACAGAGTTGTGACTGGAAAAATCCCTTGGAAATTACTGAAGAACAAGTCACAATGTTCAAAGCAGAGAACATAGGCTTTGAAAACATGAACCCATCTGACCTCCTGAATTTAGTACAGTGAATTCCTGAGCTCTGAAACATGGGGCCCGGCTGTGCATGCCATATTGGTGCTATAAGACTGGCAGTAGGTTGGCTGTGGCATGGTCTATTTCAAACTCCTTCACAGTGCCCAGTGTTGCATGTTCCCAGATGACATTTGGTTGGCAGAAGCTGGGCCTCCAAAGCTGGCAGTCTGGAATGCGGCCCACTATGTTTTGACAAACACATAATTGACCATCTGATCACCAGCCTACGCTATGCACTCAGGTCATCAGAGGGGAACCTGGGCTTTCAATGGGTCCCTACTCCACGTCTGGTTCATCTTCTCAAACCATTTTTTTTTTAACCAAAAATCATTATAGAGAAGACTTAAACACCCCCACACATATACTTTCATTTGCAAAAAAAAAAAAAAGAACATGGTACGTGAAACATAAGCTGTTGGAAATTTCCTTTAAATTGTCCTGGCAGCTCAAAGTGAACAAGAGAAAAGCACACTTATGGTGAACTCTGATTCAGAAAGAAGAAATGAATACACTGAATTGTTTCAACATCGGGCTGTGCCTATGATGCAATGCAGCTCAATGACTTGGAAAATCTCCATAGAAAATGATAGCAATAAGAAATGATAAGAAATTAGAGCATTTTTGGCATTTAAGGGCAACATTATTTAAAAAATTGCATTTTCAGATAAAAGGAGAGAAAAAGAAGACTAAATGTCCTCACATATGTGTGCCATATTTCTAGATCTACAATGGGAGGAGGAGACAACCTCCCCACCCCCACCATTATTTATTTTAACAGTTGTTTCAGGCATTAAATATTCAAACACCAATTCCATCACTATGATCTTCCCACCCACCACCATAGTCTGCCTCCATACAGGTTGTTTGTTACAACATAAAGGCAAATGGAATTATCGAAACTTAGGTCAACACAGGCCAATTTGAAAATGATAATTAAGTCTCTCCACAGTGTTACTAAAGTCAGTGTCTAAGGGTTTAGTTTACTTGGTTGTAGTTGGTGCTAGTTGAGTCTTATGTGTTGTTGTTTAGTTTCACCGAATCTGGTGGATTATTTCATAACTTTACCATAAGGTTTCCTGTAATGCTACTCGGCTGACAATACTGTAAAACATTGAAGTGTTGCACAGACACAGGTGGCTGCATGGTCTTGGATTTACAGATCTGAACAAATTTGGTGGCTTGGAAGTTTGATAAGGTTAAGAAACAGAGCTGGGCCATTTTGAGACAGCCATGTTTGGGGAACCATCAGGCAAAAGCTCAGAGTGAAGTCAGATTAAAATTAAAGTCTAAAATGTAGCTTCCATAAAGATGTTTTTTGGTCTGAAATTTGGCCCTAGACACAGAAACTTTGCTCCAAGAAGGCACGGATTATTCACTGGTCCAAGATATGTTGACAGTATAAATATCAATATCTCTGTCAACATTACTAAAGCCTTCCCTCTTGAAACTCACCCCATCTCCCAGTTTAAGCCCCTTGGTTTTCACCTTTAATTTGTCTCACCTTTCTTAGATATTTCTTCTAATAGCTGTACACCTTTTTAAATTTGTTTAAAATTTTAAGAACCTCCACAAGTCTGTAGCATTTAGTCCAAACTCCTTTGTACGGTTCATAAGGTCTTTGAAATTTATCTCCTACTACCTGCTTTCCAGTCTTTCCAGTCTCTTTAAGTTTTTTTTCAAAATGCTTCATGCTGGACACCTGAAACCTATTGGGGAACTTAGGGGGGGGGGGCTCATACTAATCTAAGTGACTAGTTCTGGATCAGTGGTTAAGGGTTAGTCTGGCTCTGTGTTAAGAAGTGATCCCTGGCATTATACAAAGAAGCATGTGTGGTGGCAAGAATTTGAACCAGGATCAATTCCATGCAAGACAAAGACCTTAAATCTGTAGTATTTCTATGACCCCAGGCTATCATTTTTAATCCTGACTAAAATTAACCCGTCTTTCCCCTCCTTTATATCAATATGGTAAGCTGTGTTCATTCTTTATCATTTTAGATCCAGCTTGGGCATTTTTCCACACTCAAGTGTGAACATCACTTTGTTTCTCCCAAATACATCATTGATATGCTTCCTTTCTGGTTTAATAAAATACTATAGACTTAATTTGCGTATCTATTTACCCTACCATGCTGTGAGGCATAACAATAGGGACAATAAGAAGAATTTCTTATTTATCTTGTAGATCCCAGTATCAAGCATAGTAATAATATTCAAATATTGTTTGCTGACTAAAAACTATTTAATAGCATAGTAACTACTGAAAAAAAATCAAGAGTAGCACTAGCTTCTATAATCATGGCTGACAGATTTAGACTGGCAATGAAATGATGGGAGAAGATCCCCAGCATTAATCTACTTACTGGCGTGTTATCACAGGGACTGGTAGATGGCTAAGGGGAGAGAGATAGATGATATAATTAAAAAAGTGTGTGTATTTTTTGAGGGACACAACCTTGCTTTGCTTAAGGCTAATTCTGGACTCTGCACTTATGGATCAGTCCTAGAGGCCTCAGAGGGCTATTTTTAGTGATGGGAATCAAACCAATCAAATAAAATCAGAAGCCTGCAAAGCAAATGCTCTACCCACTATATCATTACTCTGCTATCCCTGTTTTTGGTTTTGTGGCCACACCTGGTGGCACTCAGGAGTTACTCCTGGCTCTATGCTCAGAAATCACTCCTGGCATGCTCAGGGGACCATATGAGATGCCGGGGATCGAACCCAGGTCCATCCTAGGTCAGCCATGTGCAGGGCAAATGCACTACTGCTGTGCAAACACTCCAGCACCTAATTTGTTTATTTTTAACAGAGACCGTTATGGAATAATGAATTTCCAACCTTTCAACAAGTAACTTCCAATAATAAAAGGTATTGTTCTGAGAATGAATCTAGATCTAAATTGCTTAAAGTTCTGGCTCAATCTGGTTTCTCAGATAGAATATGTCTGCTCTATCTCCTTCAAGACAGGTTATAGAAGGGTTTTTTGTTTCTGCTAAAGAGCAAAAAAAAAACCCAGAAAACTCATGAGGGAATATCTGAGATCTATTCAAATTCTATATTGTCAACATTCAGAATTGTATTTGGGCTAAATTCAGTACCAAGGTGAGAAACTTGAATAGGTTGAACCTTGACCTTGCGTGTAAGGCCATTGGTGAAGTAGCAGGACAAAGAGTACTGAGGAGATATTGTGATCTGTCCTAAGAAACTTGCATTGATTGACTCTGTGACACCACGCCTTAAGCCATTAGATATATGTGCGTGGCACTTGAGAACAGCAAAACTCTCATATGCCTTGTCACCCATAAAATAATGACAGTTAAAGATTGGGAACAATTTACGCAAGCATGAAGCCTATCCCAAGGTGAATCAAAGTCAATGACTATATCAATGATTCTCAGTCCCTCAAAGATCATTTTCCCAATTTTATCTCTCCTTAAAAACTAGGATCTCTCTTGAAGCTGTCTGATTTTGCTATGCACCAGAGACAGCCTTTTTTTTGTTTTGATTTAACATTTTTGATTTCTAATCCATGACACAGGTCTCCAGTCCCTTGTGCTGCTTATGTCTGAGTCTCGCCCTACAGTGCTGACGTCATAATAGCTGAGCTTTGCGGGCAGGAGTGCACTGTGCTGACTCATCCCTGGTGATGTGAGGATTAATGCCTTGTCTGACACAGAGCTATTATGTGAACTGTTTTTACACAAAAGAAGGGTAACAAAAATGATTTCCCAGCCAGAGGACTGAAAATATGCAGTGCTAGGTAACTGAGGTAGGGCTGTGGGGATAGAGAGTGGTAACCAGAAGCATGCACATTGACATCCTCCAAAGCATTGACAGACCCACTCTATCAACACCGTGAATGAGGAATAACAAGACTTGTCAGGGGCAGGGAGGACCCACCCCTGCTGTATAAATGCATTACACACAGCCACAGTCTTTGGGGAGTTTAATCAATCTCCTTTCTCTGTCAAATAACTGTCACTTTAGACTTTAGCTTTAGCATTCTTTGGAGCATTCTGCTCCCCTAAATATATTTGCAACTAGTTTCTAGACACGCTAGTGGAAGCCATGCAAACAAAAGAGCCATGGGAACCCCCTTCTTGTGTAAATGATTTTAGCACCCGAATTATTTAGGAGTGAGAAGGAGTCAGTGAAATAAGAGATAGTGAATACGGGATAATATTCACCAGAGAAAGTGTAGCAGTTGGAAAGACCCTGATGATTTTTTTTTCATCACATTAGGTCACTTGCCACTACCTGCTGCATTATATGAGACACATGAGACACCTGCAGGGATATCTCATGTAATGATTTTGATGATTTGGGCTCAGTGTCTCAGAACCTCTTTTAATCAGGTCCAGGTAAAATTGAGCTAAATTTATTCTTAGTGTAGCTTGGTTTGGGTTTTACATAATAAATGCTCTATCTTTCCCATATGAAATCAATCTTTTTCCCACAAATGATTTTCTATCAGTACCATAAAAGATTGTTAACTTCTAAAAACCCTTTCCTATATGCAACATAGAATACTGGGCTTCGTGTATTCATATACGTGTGTGTGTGTTTCCTCCCCACATTTTAGAATTTCACATACAAGATTAACTTTAATAGCTAAAGTCTTTTATGTTAGTATTTGCACTTTTAGGAAAAGGATACTAGGGTTTTTGTCAATATATGAAAGCTCTGATAGAAAAGTTAAAATTAGCAATGAGTGGACTATGAGATGGGTGTAAAACTGAAGATAAATAATTGTGAACTGATTGACAGTGGAGCTAAAGCCCAACTGTTGCTGGTGTCTGGCTGAAGAATGTAGGCTGTAGTTTACAAGAGCAGTGACTTTGCAAATAGCAGCTGCAGTTGAGTAAAAGGCAGTCTTTATATAAGGCCTGAGGATAAAGCCGCTGATCTTTTCAACCCTCTCAGGAACAGCAGACAGCAACTATTACTACCACCAACAGTGCTGACTCCAAACAAGCACAATGAAGTAAATCCAGACAGAAAAGGTGCTGAGAATCCTAACAAAATAAACTCGAAAATAGAGCAAGAAAAACCAAATTTCTAAAATCCACCAGTTACTTTTTAAACAAAATAAAGAAAAAATTTTTTTCACTTACATAAAATGAAGAAACAGGCCAGGACTGATGATCAAGAAACTGAAAATCAAAAACAGGAAATTAAAAATAAACACAGTGATATTGTGGGAAGCAGAAAAGCAAATCAAGGTATAGATAAAACTGATTGCTCTGAAAGAAGGAGCAGTGGGAGACTATGTTGCTACCTGTACTAAGAGACAAAGAAGACCCAGCCTTATAATAATGCCCCAAAGATGTGCCCTCTGTCCTGTGAACTTCCCAGCACTGCTTTCTCAGCGGAATGATTTATTTTCAACACATAGTCATTCGCTACAGTTACAATTTAATTTAGTCAAAAATTAATAAAAACAGTTTCTTTCACTCACACGTCATATTTCCATTGTATAGTTGCCATATTAGTAGAGCCTTCTATCACTCCATAGACATTTTTTTGTACTGCAGTTGAATTGGTAAAAGCATTATTGTAAGTCCGCAACACAATTTAGCTACTTATAGTAGATACGAGTAAAATTCTGAGAACCTTTGGCTTTTTGTTTTAGGTCTTCTAAACAATGTTCAGGGCTCAGATGATACTAGATAAAATTGACCGGAAGGCTCAATGCTTAGGTTCAGTGATACAGTGATACAGGCCTGGTGTTACCAGACTTCACCAAGGCCACACTCTTTGGTGACTGTGAGACCCTAGCATGCTAGAGTGTGAATTATGGTTTCTGACTAATAGATCCTGGTTACAGAACAAGCTCTTTGGACCTAATTTGGCTCATTCAAGGGTGAATTTTGTATGCCTAGTGCCCAGAGAACTTTCTGGACAAATTTAACATTTCTGCATTTTTAATTTTTAGCTAAGTAAAAATACTTGGTACTTTCACTTGCTGCTGCTGAGGACTCTATTTTGCTTCATGTAAGTAGCCAAGGAATGCTCCCTCTGACAGAGTGATTTTAAATGATAGCATCTGTCCCTACAAAACACTTCTAAAATGGTGAACATTTTATATTTGGACAAACACCTCAACAGTCTCTCACTTTATGTTTCAAAATCAATAATTATTTCTCATCTGCCATGACAAGCAAAATAAGGTATAGAACTGGCCTATTTACAATTTTCTTGCTTGCTTCTTTAATAGACAGTAAAATGGAAGGAACAAGAGCCACAAGAAGCTAATAAGTTAAATAATGGTATTAAAAATCAAAGTAAATAGTCCGACTCCAACACAACAGAAAATTATCTAGAACTTAATACATGCTGATTGAATTCTTGCCTTTCTGACACCTTGATTTTAATCACTTTGCATAAGGCTTCCAGAAATATGAAAAAAAAACTATATTAGAAGAAATCAAGCAGAATGATCTGATTTAATAACCCGAAACTGAATATGGCCAAATCAGAAAACTGACAATTTAAAAAAATTCCACTTATTTAAAGTTTGTTGGATAAATGCATGACCATATTCTTGAAAGAAATTTCCCCTTTTAGGATAAGATGAAATTTGTCCTGCACATGAAAGTGTGAAGTATGGTATTCTTCTTTCTGAACAGGAAGAGTTAAGATGAAAATCTGCAGCTTAGATCATAATGTATGCTAAGATAGAGAGGTTGGGGGTCTCTAATGTTCTTAAATTGCTTCACCAAAATTGATGAGCTTAATGAAAATTTTAAGCAACATAATTATATTATATATGATTTATTGAAAGCATTTATAAACTTGAAAATATGTAAAAAACATTCCTTGAAATATATATACATACACATATATACTGATAGTCTTCAAAGCCTTTTAAAGTTTCAAGTTTAGCTACATTCCTGTCTCTTCTGTAAGATAGGATCCTAGAATGACATTGTGCATATTTTACATTTATTTCTCCTTCCCTCCATCCTCCCTCCCTCCCTCCTTCATTGTCTCCCTTCCTTCCTCACTTCCTCCTTCCCACCCTTCCTTCCCTCCTCTCAAACATACTACGATTTTAACTGTTTTCTTTACTCACTTTTGAGGAAAAGGAGAAATACACAGCTATGATTTTCTATGAAATCTGATCACTTATAATTTTTCTGTTGCATATTATAAATCCAATAATTCTCAACAATACACTCTGATTTACTTACACTATATTTAGTAGTTAGTTCATATAGCTAAGTATATAACTTTCCTCTTCAAATTTCAAGGAGAATTTATTCATAAAATTTAATCAAAGTTAAATTTTTGATGTGATCAAAGAGAGCAATGCAAATTATATACACATTGATTAATATATCCAAGGTGTGGAATGAAAATCACTCTTTTTGGGATATCAGTGACATCAGACTGTCAATAACAAGAATATAAGAAGAAAAATTATAGTATGTATATCAAAAGTTAAGACAAATCTAAACCACATTACATTCAAGATGTACTTGATGTCTTGGGGCTAGAGAGATAGCACAGTGTGTAGGGCACTTGCTTGTAGAAAGCCAACCAGGGTTTGATCCTCAAGCCTCATATAGTCCCCTAAAGCCAGACATGACTCTTGAGCACAGATCTAGGAGTAAATGCTGAGAACTGATGATTATGGTCCCCAGAGAAACCTCCCCAAATATTGTCTTTATATATGTATTAGTTAAAATGGAAAATACAGGATTTAAGGTGTTAGCTTTGCATTCAGTTCCAGGACCATATATGGAACCCTGATCATTGCCAGCAAGGGACCTTTGAGCATATAGTACCTGATCACTGCTGAGCTTAGCTCAAAATCCTCTCCAGAAATAAGCAAAACTATATATCCCATATATAATATTAACACTAATAATTTAGTTTCGGAGTACTCGCACTATTCATAAATACCACTTTACTTAATTACAATCTGTTTTGCAATTTTGAGAATAACTATTGATCTGTGTGGATTTTTTTCCATTTAAAAATGCTACTGATATGTGCTCTACCAGTCTGTGATACACTTATAATACATAAACTGCATCTGAGATACAAAAACCTGTCTTTAATAGTTTTTAATAAAAATCCAAATATTTGGGGCCAAAGCAATGGTGTAGTACTATGGCATTTGCCTGCATGTGGCTGACTCAGGATGGACTGTGGTTCGATCCCCCAGTATCCCATATGGTCCCCCAAGCCAGGAGCAATTTCTGAGTGCATAGACAGGTATAACCCCTGAGCGTCACCAGGTGTGGCCCAAAAATCTACAAAGAAAAGAAAACAAAACAAAAATCCAATATTTGCATTAGGTATGCCATGTCAAGCATAAATACCAAGCAAATATATGAGCCAGGCTCAGAAAAAAAACATATTAAAACATGGTAGAGGAGGAGGGTGGGGCAAAAGTAGAGAGGGGAAAAAAGGAATCATTTGTGGTCAAGAGTAATTTTTGTTTTGTGATTTCCCAGTGTAAATTTTAAAGTATTATCTATCTCTATAAAATTAAAGGGATTATTAATGGTAACTTATAGATTAACCAATTCTAATTCCGATACTATTCTAAGACAATAAAGTCTCATAATTTGAGGTGATATAGATATGTATAAAAAATTGTCTCTACAAATTCTTTTGTGTTTTTAACCAAGTTAGAAGGAGGTCCCAGACTCCCTAAAGACCATCTATAATACTAGGTTATAACTTTGTTCTAGGGAAACAGAAGAGAAAACACTCTTTCAATCCGACTACTCATAGCTTCCTGTAGGTTCTAACCAGTTGCTATCTACCAAAGTGAGAAGTAAATAGATGTAAAAGAATTAGTCATTAAGTATAAGTGGCTAGGCACATCAAGACTCCTTTAAAATTTTCCCCAAACTCTGTCCTTCTTAATTCTTTGGAATTTTTTAACAAGTAAATAGAGGGCCAGTGATATAGTATAGCAGGTACTTGCATTGCATATAGTTGACCAAAGTTTCATCCTTGAACAATTCATATGATTGCCCAAACACTACCAGGAGTGATTTCTGAGGTCAGAGTTAGAAGAAAACCCTGAGCACTGCTTGGTGTATCTGAAACAACTGTCAATCCTTCCCAAAAGTCCTTAGAGCTCTAAAAACAATGAAATATAGGGGTAATAATTGAAGAAATAATAAGCACTAGTATTCACTAAGTACCTTATGAAGTTTAAGGCATCCTACAAAGTAAACACTCACTCTTGAAATTGAGTGAACTTGGTGATGTGGAGCAGTGTAATAAGGGTATTCATAGCCACAGAATAAATAACAAGCATGACTGTCCTTATGGAGGATCAACTGTTCTTTTTGTTAATTTAAACTCTTATTTTATGTGCATTTATTTATTTGAAAACTACTACTTGGATGTTAAAGGAGAAAATAGATAATGCTGTGGTCCTCATGAAACTTCAAGTTGAGTGAAACGAAAGTATATTAAGGACTAGAATGCTGAATTCATATGTATTTTAGGGTAAAACCTGAGCCCTTATGGAAATAAATGACTTATGACTGTCTATTTCGGACAACAATCCAATCATCCTAGTTGGGACCATTCATTCTTATATAAGGATCATTTACAAGGAAAAGATTGAATAAGAGCATCAACAGTGTATCATTTAGACCTAACTTCAAGAGGAAATAATGTTACTTCCAATTTACTAGAGGAAGAGGGGAAAAAAGGGAGATTTTAGAGAATTGGGAAATTTATCCTAAATCATACAGCTGCTGGGAACTGCGTAAGTCTCTTCTATTCCAAAGTCTGCATATTTGGAACCACTAAATTTATACTCTGTCGAGGTGTTTCCCATTTTTTGTTTCCCCTTAAAATATGGACTCCTTCACAAGCTACTTTATAATTCTCCATTGGAGGAGATAGCTTTGACTTGATTTACATTCTAAATGTTTTCCAGTTGTAAGGAAATTCTATTATTATACCCATTTTATGGTGTAAAAGCTGAGCCATTTGCCAACTGAGGTATCTGGCTGGGTTAAAATGGAATGTAGTTGATTAATTTCTCCTTCCTTTTATTTAACTCCAAACCTAGGCAATGGTAGTTTCCAAGGGTTTCTTTCCTACAAATGGGAATCATACTGACTGATAAAGAATAATATAAATATTAGTAAGAGAAAAAAATAGTGCAATGAAAATGAAAGCAAGCAATCATAATTCACTCGCCAAAATTTAACATTGTAAATAGAAAAGGGACAGCTTATTTACCAGAAATGATCAGAAAATTAGAATTGATGACAGAACTAAGGAATTCAGATGTATTAAAGTTCATCACTTATCTTACAAACTCAAGAGGATAAATAGCATGACAAAGGACAAAAATCACTGGTAGACATGGGTTTAATCTAATGGTTTTTCTCTCTCATGGATGGGTGTATAACTTTTTTGCCCCTATGATTAGTCATAATATTTATTTTATATCCATTAATGTTTTACAAGTATTGTGTTAATTAATTCTTATGTGGGAGTAATTCCAAATGGATGAAGATTTTTACCTTATTGATTTTCCTAATACCTTTCTGGCTTCCAGTGTTTTCAAAGGCTGATGCACTATTGGATTTTTAGATTCATATGTCTCTCAGAATAAGTGCCAGCTTCATAGGTTCCTGTCAATTGATATTCCATCTTCGCTCTGGATACACGATTTCCTTTATCTGACAGATTCAAGAAATTTTATGCTAGATTTAATGACATTTTATGCACTCTGAATTTGGAGGTTTTTAATTCTCTATTTTTGATCTGGCAAAGGTTTACAAGTTAAACTCAGATGGAAGGGTTATTCAGATGTGCATGCTGAACACCTACAATCTCCTGCAGACAAATTTCTTGAGGTACTTTAATTACTTTTAGTCAGTATTAAAAAGACTTAATAATATCACAAATGGTCATTCATATATTGTAGTTTGCATATGAAAGCCATTTTTAAAGATCTAGCTTTGAGAATGATAAGGAAATCATAGTTGAAGCTTTATTTTTCAAGGTGCAATAACTCTGAAGTATATCTGAAATATATTGGATGCTAAAATGATGATCAATAAAAAGAGAATTAAATAATCTAAAGTATAACAATTAGGTCTGAGACTTTCTGAGCCTGAGAAATCATCGATATAACTTATACTCCTCCTTCCCCCACCCACCCGATCCCATCTTTTGTAATCCCCCTGAGAATTCTTGACTTTTATAGATATACTATAGAACATTAAAGATTAGAAATAAATAAAAGAACAGTGGGAGGGGTTGCAAGGCAAAGTTTGAAGTGGTGTCAAGGACTAAGGTTATGGTTCTGGGCCCTAGTTGGCATGATTTCCTATAGTTAATCTTTCTAAAATAGACTCATTTCTATGGCATGATAAAAAAATCCAAATAACTTTTCTCACTATATTTTAATTATTTGAAATTGTAGCTTTATGAATTATAAATAATTAGTGAGCTAGAGGAGGGACAACACCAATTTAATGTCTTTTAGGGGGTTCTTTAAAGGCCCAGTATTAATATTGTATAGTCCAATCAATTTGATACTCTGCCATATTGCTACTCATAGTCCACTATTAACACCATTTGGTACAAAAAAGGTGGTGCCTAGTAGATGGCAAACTCATCCCAAGCCTCCTTGGTGTCTAAACACAGAAAGTAGCATGTTAGTGGTACAGAGGGTTTTGGAATAAATATGGGCACAGCAGGAGATAGAAACATCCAGATCAGTGTGAACAGAAGGCTGTCTTCACTCAAACATTTTTTTTCTCTTAATACAAAGGAAAAAACCGTGACACAAAATTTATATCAAAAGATACATATTAAGCAGGTACTTGTATCAGATGATAGTGCATTCGATTCTAACACAAGACAAAGCATATGATTTAATTTAAAGTATATGATTTAAAGATTTGGAGAGAGTGTTACAAAATATAGATTGGAAAATGTTACTTTTGTCCTTTCTACCAGTAACTATTTGCTTAAAAGCATCCAAGATCTTTCACAATCTGGCTCTAATCCACTTCTTTAGCTTCCCGCCCTCCACACACACCCATGCTTCCTTATATAACAGAATAGATGATTTGCTCCCCCCTTAAACATGCCTAGTACATCTTTGTCTCAGTCCTTGCTAACTGTTCACACTCGAATATCCCAAGCCTATCATAGTGTCCTAAACACAGCATGACTCCCTAACGTTTGTTGAATAAATCCTGCCTATCTATTTTAGGAGACAAAGATGAAGAAGAAAAAAAACTTGTTAAACCAGTAAATAAATAGCATCAGAGAGAGGTCAAAGAAAAGTTAATTTTAGTGCATTTTAGGAGTGGGGGCAAGATGAGCTTTAAGATTAGGAAAACTGATGCTCTTTATTCTTGGGTCTAGCCAATGCTGTGAGTCAGTTACTTTTTTAGGAACAAGTTTCAACCTCAAGGTTAAATGAACACAAATGCTCTGTCCATCAGCATATAATAACAATAAAAACAACAGTGGCTATTTCCACATCTGAACAGTGAAACTAAAACATGCGTGACTTCATCAGAGGCATATATATGACCAAACCTTTTTAAATAGCCATCTTTTCTACTCTCTTAAATAAAAAATTAGAAAAGCAAATGCAATTTTAAAAGATTACACTATATAGGAAAGAAAAACGGAGGTGCATATCTGCATATTTCATAGTTTCTGACTCTAAAAGAGTTGTTTTAGAGGATAATGATTAGGACATTTGTCCTAGGGCAAACTGCTATTAAATTGTTGAGTGAAGAATTGAAGTTAAAACTTAAGATGAATATCCTAAATGCAGAAGTGGTAAATAATCGAAGAGACTATAAAGAGCAGTTACAAAATTTCTATCTGCAGGGCTATTTTCAAATAGGAAAGACTCTCATCTATTTTGGACGCAATAAATGCAGCACTACCTCTAGTCAGGAAAGTGGATTCAATGACTTTTCTCATCTTGTTTAGGTCTACTTGACAACAAAATTCTATAACATTTTGACCCTAAAAAATTGTACATAATCACAACACAGTTGAGTAATATGCTTTGTAGTTTTAAGAGGATTAGGCAATAACAAAAATATGTAAGTTTTCTAAACTTAAAACACACACAAGCACACGCGCGCACACACACACACATATATATACATATATATATACATATATATCTTCTGATTCAAGCTGCCAAGTGTAACACAAATAGAATTAAGAAAAAAAACTTGAATTTTTATTTTTAACAATAGTTTTAATAATGATCAGAATAAAGCATTCTAACATTTATTTCTTTAATGTCTAAAAAATTTAGTTAAGTATAAACCAGTCAGTTATGAGTACCATATAGACTCAATCAAAAATTTAACCGGAACGAAATGCAGAAAACAATAAAAGAACTCATTATTACCAAGAACATCTTTAAAAGAAGAACAACCTGTGGAAAAGTTCCTTTAAGTGACCAAACTGGTTCCCATATGATCAAGAATGCAAATATAATAAGAGATTCAGGGTAAAGATCTAGCACGGTGGCAAGTTATTGGCTTTCTGATCTATTTACCTTTCAGCTTTGGAGTTCAGCAGAAGTGTTCGTTACATACAGCCTACAGGATTAGATGAACAGTTCCAATGACCTTGCCTGAACCAAATTCATTTAAAAACAGTTTGCCACATTTCTTAAATAGAAGATGAGCCCATTCTATCTATGGCTCGGATTTGGACTGGATGACTAAACTATTGCCCAACTCTTATAAGCAAAGAACTAACATGTACCAATCAACAGACAGAACATAGCAGAAGCATCAGGAAGGTCAAAATACACACACATAAGAAATTGGCAGTACATTATAGAAAATAAAAACTATTTCTAAAGATGGACTTTAGATACTAAAGCTTTTGAGTGTTCCTCAACCTTTGCTAGGAAAAAAATAGTTTCAATGTAATGTGGAAAAATTCATTGGAAGGAAAAAAAGAAAATGAGATATGCAATGTTATTCTGAAAATACTATTTTCACTAAAGGTGATTCAAAGAAATAGATAATGTTCATTTCTTTGTACCTGATGTGTGATAGGACATTGTTCTACATTCTACTGATGACTTCCTGAGTTCAGTTATTACTATGATAAGGAGTTGGGAGGATAGAGGTTTTAGACCTTTCCAAAAAACATTTTGCTCAGTATCACTATAGAAAAGAAAGTCAACATTAAGCTAACTTTGACAAACTAACCAGAATGATGGTTATAGCATGCATTCATTGCTTATGCTGTTTGAAATGTCAAGAATGAGCTGAACATGAAAGGTGTTAAGGTAACCAGCAACTTGAATTTTGAAAAGCCGTGGCACAATGAGCTCTTAATGTAGGTCACTAGAATTCATAAAACTAACATCCTGCCTCCCTTCCTCTGTCTCTTACTTTCACAGGAACAATTTTTTCATCAGGTGGTTGAAGAAAAAGAAACAAATGTGAATGGGGTTGCCTCTTTGGGGACACTTAGTCCTCTATTCTCCCCCACTTCAACTTGTTCTCTGGTTATCAGAACAAATACTTAGCTAATTGCTTTAATATTATTTCCTCTTAATGGAATTTGACGTTTCCTTTATTATCTTTACAAGATCAAAATTCAGGTTTTAATCAGTGCCACATGTATATGATGATCATGTATTTTTGTATGGTGGTAGCAGTGTGAGTTTCTTCTGATTCCATCACATTTTCCAGTTTTTCTGTCAAGGGTTCACTTGGTTCCCCACCTCAAATTTAACTGAAAATACACATATATGTAACATAGACAAAATTAACATTTGGGGGTTTTCAGACTTCTTATCCCACAGTCTATGAATATTGTTTCTACTTGTGTCAAAGTAACTTAAACATAAATGTATGAAAACATATCTGCTGTGCATTAAAACCTTGCTAACATTCTTCATTAATAAATTTTTTTCTGGCTCATCTCCATTAGTTCCTGGCCCTTTGCTACCATTTTGGTCAATAGCTCAAGGACACTTTATTCACAATCTTTCTTATAATTAAAAAAAATAGAAAGAAAGTCTGTGAATTATTTTTATAAATACCAGAATTCTTTAATTTATATTTTCATGATCTAGGGATTGGAGATATTTCTGTCAGCTTTTCAACTTCCATTTTATGAAAGGATTAGACCATAAACAACCTAGTGGAAATACTTAAGGTTAAATTCAGGCTGAGCTGATCTCAGTGGCCAGGGAGCCATGGCAATGTATGAAACACATGATCAAAATAGATAGATAAA
>PVKC010000437.1:0-17540 GCA_004027635.1 Crocidura indochinensis | reverse complement strand
TTCTCAGAGTTTGAGGGTTCACAACTCTTTCAATTTTATACATCTGTACATGCATCATTCCCCCTGTACCATTAATTCTGTGGAAGTGACCCACCTCCAACTCCACAGAGCTAATTAACTCCACACTGAGCATTTTCCCCCTCATTTCACACATCTACTCTATGCTTTAAATGACCCAGCAGCAGCATGATAATGCTTGTTTTCTTCTCAGCAAGGAAAGCACAATGGTAGGAGAGCTGGAATATATCTACTATAATTTAAAAACTATTGTGTTGTTCTAGAACATCACCAAATGCTATTTTATCAGAGAGTATAAAAATGCTTGAATGAAATCTGTTTGTGTATTGGTTGCTGTTTTAAATGAAAAATGATGTTGATTAAATAAATTTCAAGGTAGGGAACCTTGCTTCCCCATTTTTTTTTAAATACAACTTCAGTGGAAAAAAAAAGAACAATCTATAACTTCTTTCCCTATCTTGTTGGGGATTTAAGAGAAGAGCCAAAGAGAATGCCATAATTCATCCTTTTTTTCTATAGCAAGAAATAGGCCCATCATGTTTTTCCAGATTTATTTTTGCCAAAGTGAATGACTTGAAAACTCTAAGATGATCACTGTTTTCTAACTTCAAAAAAATGAAAAAAAAGTGAACATGATGATGGTGGGTGATTTATGGAATCAGCTTGTCAACGTGATGAAACTGAAAAGGCTTTTATAGAAAGTGTCCATATGCTAAAGTAAAAAATCTTTAACATAATGTATATGCTGTAGAGTACTTGTCATTGCAAAAAATAAAAAAAAAGCAGCCCTGGAATATCATTAATTTAGACAGTAAGTGTAAGATTCTGCTAAAAATTTACACTGATAAATCATACAAATATATACTGGCCAGACAAATGAAGCCAGACAAGTTCTAGTTCTTTTAGAAGCAATCAAAAGAACCATCATATTTTAAGTGTCATCTCTGGTATATGATAAAAAATATTCCGCTTTTTCCCCTTGAATTATACAAGTATATAGCTTTAAAGGTTAAAGATTTGTAAATAAATGGATTAGAAAAAATTCCTTCTTGAGTGCCCCATCTTAAACAAATTATTGCATCTGGCTTATTTGGGTAAGGCTTGGACATAGAGCATCCAAGTCTTCTGTCAACTTCTAATCTTTCTTTTCTCTGCAAAGTGACACATGCCCAAGATTTCTATGTGTAGTGGACAGACAGTATAATAATTTTTAAAACTTTAATTTCTAATGATCTTTTTATATATCTTTTCTTTGAAAAATTATTTATTTTTTGGTTTTCAGCTACCTCAGTCATGTTCAGAAGTTACTTCTGGTTCTGCGTTTAGGAATTGCTTCTGTGACAGGAGCCTTTAGAACAGGTAGAAAACTTAGCTAAAAAGAAGGATCTTGTGACAAACACAGAACTATGATAAAAGCAGGCAGCCTTGAGAATTAAATGTAAACATTTAAGTTTTAAGGCTTCTTCAGAAACAAAGAAGGCACAGGATTTTGCTCCTGGGAAACTAAGTCTAATCTATAAGGTCCCCTTATCTGTATATTCTACCTGCTGGAGACAGGTTCCATTATCAGTGTATTCTGGCTTGATGGAGACAGATCTTGTTATCTGCACATCTCACTTGCCAATGGGTCCTGTTATTTGGACAATCTGGCCTGTTCAATATATCTATCCCCTATTGACATATTTATGCGTTAGCGGAACTGTGCCCACAAAAAGTATATAAACTGGGCCTTGAATTTCAATAAACAGATTAGGATTTGGCTGGAATCCTTTTCCCACTCTTGTCTGTCTATGTGTCTTTGTGTTGCGTGATCTCCCTCCAAGAATGAATAACCACGTCTCAATTGGTGTCCCTGCAGGCAGGGGCACCCACACTTCTGGAAGGCTCAGGGAACCATATGGGATGCTGGGGACTGAACCTGGGTCATTGGTGTGCAATTCAAGTTCCCTACAAGATGTACTGTCACTGACCCCATACATACATTCTTATTTAAGGTATTTCAAATCCCATACTTTAAATCCTAATGAATCAAAGACCTTATGAAAGTGCTGTAACATATTCACTATTGCCCCTCAGTTTCTCCCAGATATGGATGGGTATAACTAATTCAAGTAAGACACAATTTTTTTGTTTATACTTTTCATAAGTTTTGTATTTGATAACTAGCCTATATGAAATTCAGGCATTTATGGCTTTTGTCTTTGGGAACTGCATGATCTGGTGATCCTGCAACAGAGCTGTGATTTGAATGTTTCCTCTCCATAAGACATTTTCGGGTTTTTGATGTTTGGGCTTTCAGTGTCTTAATAATGATCGGTGGGGGCCAATCCATATAACCTATCTGACCTCATTTCCATCACTTTCATGCAGAATTGGTCACACTGGCCTTAGAGTATGCTTATCTTGTGGGGAAGTGTGAACAAATATAGAACTGTGAATGGGATTAAAAGGAATAAATCAATTGAAAATTAGTGACTTTCTGCCCTTGTTAAAATTCAACCATCTCATTGGAGAGAGGCCTAAAATGTTTTGAACTTTTTGAGTAGCTTTTAGATAAGGAACAAGTAAAAGCATTGCCCAGATGGAAGCATGTATTCTTTAATTCATTTAACAGATGAACAAATTTTTTTCTCAGTCTAATATTAATTACTTTGCTAATTAGACTCCACTTCTGCTCTCAAGAATGTTCTACTCTAATGTACATTTTAGGGATTTTCCCCATTATTACCAACATCTTTTTAGCTCCCTTAGGAAACTTATCCTAACCATAACCTTCCCATAAAACTGCACATCTTCTTGTTCCTTATTTGTTCCTATCAATTGCCCTGTGAGATCTACTAATCTTTATGAATAAACTGACACTTACATCACTAATTTGTAATATCAATTAATTTTTATTCAACTATAACCCTCAATCCATTTTCTTTCTAAAATAGCCAAGAAAATTTTATACAAAGCCATTTCGGAAGTGTTTGCATGTTTGAAATGGTCCACAATCTTTTTTAAAATACCATTTTTCTTTTCATTTTGAAAATAAAAAAAAGGGCCGGGCGGTGGCGCTGGAGATAAGGTGCCTACGCTAACCTAGGATGGACCTCGGTTCGATCCCCTGGTTCCCCATATGGTCCCCGGTGCCTGCCAGGAGCGACTTCTGAGCGAATAGCCAGGAGTAACCCCTGAGCGTCACCGGGTGTGACCCCCCCCAAAAAAAAGGTGTAAAATATGAAAATAAAAAAAATAGGGCAACAGTCCCTAGGAAGTATTCTGCTGAAATCTCTGGGAAGCATCTCCCCTAGTCTGCAAAGACCCTTTCCCTCTGGTTCTGGGGACTTAGACCCAAAGTCATTAGTTCTATTCTCCTCTATGTACACTTGGAGAGTGCTAATGTATATACAAGTCAGAAAGAATTTAAGAAATACTTTGACTTTACTTCATTAACATTCTAGGGGCCTATAGTGGTAGGGCATTTGCCTAGTATGTGGCCAACCTGGGACAGGCCCGAGTTTGATCCCTGGCATCTCTTATGGCCCTCTTAGCCTGCCAGGAGCTATTTCTGAGTACAGAGCCTGGAGTAATCCCTGAGCGCTGCTGGGTCTGGACACAAAAACATCAAAAATGCTATCAACATTCTATAAATAAACAGATAAACTACATTCTATAGGCAAATTACTAGTAAATGGGCTCCCAGATATAGCATTCATTTATTCTTTGGGCTAAAACATTTCTGCAGTCAAGAGAGAACCACATATTATTCAAGTAATTTCAATGAAATTTCTTCAAGGGAGGTGCTTCTCTACTATATATATATTTTTTTCTCAGCTTAGTTGTTTAGGATTAAAGCCAGAGAACAAAGTAGAAACGACTACTAACTTCCTCAACTTGTTATATATTATTTTACTCTCATGTGTTGCAAAATGAAGAAATTTAACAAGTCTCTCATTTTATTTCAGATATCTTATGATACAAACATTGTTATTAAAATTGGGAATATCATTGTTCTACTTTAATGTTAATACTCTAATTTGTCTTGTGTAACCAGAGGTGAATACATACATAATCCCATTTTAAAATAGATATCTTTCTATGTTGTGAGAAAAGAATGAATGGACTTGATAAGCTGTTTATATATTTATCCATTGAATATTAATAAAGCAAAACAAAATTGTTACTTATTTGTTTTTCAGACTTACATCAGATGTTAAAACTCCTCATGACAGTATGTCAAAGGGGGAGGGTCATCCAACTACCCAATCAGGGGCTGGGTAGGCTGAAGAGGATATTAACATGCTGGAATAGGAGAGCTCATCTTGTTTGGTAAGTAAGATAATTTGAGCAAATTGTGTTGAAGAAGTCATCTGAAGGAATTTTGGAAGAGGAATATCAAAACCAAATATCAAAGCCTATGATTGAACTGGAGTAAAGTGAAACAACTACTTTTTCCATCTCCCTATTAATTTCCTTTCTTCCCTAAGTTGCTTTATCTTTACAAAACTCTATACTCTTTATTTCTCCATTCACTAGGTTCTTTCCACTGTATCTTTCTACACAAAATCTATTTTGCAACAATTTTAGAAGAGAGTGCAATCAAATAAAAAGAGATTTAGAGAATATTTATGGTAATATATAGTACATTTATATTAACATGAAAATACAACCTATATTTGATTAAGAACTGGAAAACAACTTTAGAGATTTACAAATTGATGGTGTGTTTGATCATACTAATTTCCAGAACAGCTCTGTTTTATAGTATTGTGAGAAAGAGCTATAAGAAAAAGGTGAGTAAGGGAATGAAAAGGAATTGTATATACAGAAATTTAGTAATAAGGAAACAATTCTTGCCTAAGCTTGATGGTTGATTCCCCCAACATTTTTTAATCTTCAACATCATAAGGAAGAATGTAAAGATTCTCATGAGGTTTAGAGAACTTGCAAATGCTTTATTTTATGTTCATTTGTAGTTGCTCAAACAAGTAAAGGATAACTAGAGCATAGTATCTCACAATGAACAACAATGTAGACTACTCTGACAAATAGAGGCAGGGTGCTTCTCATGAATATGATAGAACTTCAGCTTTATCTGCTTGCATTGGGTATATGGCAGCAGTGCAAGGTGTTTTGTAAAAATTCTAGTGAAAAGCTTGTTTCTTTAAATACTTTAATATTCTTTAAATACTTAGTTGGTCAATGAATGAAGGAGGGTTGCTGAGACATCTATTATGACTAAAGACAGAGATAAGCAAAATGTGAAACACAGAAAGAAAGAGTAAGTCTCAAGAGAAGGATGTAATAGAATAAAGAATCTTAGAGTAAGACAAACAAGTAAGCGTGCTTTAAGGAAAGGCTAATACACTTTTGGAATATGAAACAAAAAATGAAGACACCTATTTCTTTAGTTTTACATAAATTCTTTTCGTATGGATTTTGCAATTTGTGAAATATTGATAATGATGCAACCTTAAAATACTGGCAAATCTAGGAATGAAATCCTGACATCCAGGCTGTATTTCTGATACCAATCTTTGCTCTCTGAAGTGTTGAGTCTATGTTCTGTGGTTTATTTGAGATGGATGGCAAAAGATGTGTGTGGAAAGCTAAGATTTCCAACTGGATTATAAATGACTCTAAATATAAAGTATGTAATCCTTATACTTCCCTCTGGTCCACCCTCAGTCAGTTCTCTTTTCTATCAGATTATTGATTCCAATTTCTTTGCAACTAGCTTGGAACTTTATGCTTGTTAACTTAAAAACATCTACCAGATCCATCCATTTACTCCTTTATGATTTTCAACTTTACCTGCTAACATGTCCAGATGAATACAGGTATATATGTATATGTATTCATCCATATCAATTCCCATGCTGGTGAACAATGATGGAGAAAAAATTGTAATGCTGTATAGTCTACTGCCCCACCAGAATCATGATTTCTAACTTGAATTGGCATTTCAGAGCTAGTAAGCTTTTCTTTTTTTGTTTCTCCTCCACACTTCTATGTTTTTTCTTTTAATTATACCTCATCAGTTTCCTTTCTCATTTTCCTATCCCTATTTTTCTGTCTCTCTTTATAATTCATGCTCTACCCTTTCTTCCAACCTGTTAATGTTTCTTCTACTTTGAATAGAGAAAAAGGAGACATTAAATGTAATTCCTGAGATTCTGCCTCTATCAGAATCCATAACATTGTAGAGACCGCTTTTAGGATCTATCTTTTATAAGTTACATTTTTTTTTTTTGGTTTTTGGGTCACACCCGGCTGTGCTCAGGGGATACTCCTGGCTGTCTGCTCAGAAATAGCTCTTAGCAGTCATAGGAACCATATGGGACACCGGGATTTGAACCAACCACCTTTGTTTCTGGATTGGCTGCTTGTAAGGCAAACAGCGCTGTGTTGTCACTCTGGGCCCTATAAGTTACTTCTTTATTCCTTATTTGCCATTTTTATTTTTTCTAAAATACTTGGCCTTCATCTAAACTAACAAGCAAAAGTAACAACCATAACAAACTAATAAAAATCAAGCCATATTAATGAAACTGGTTTTCCATACTTTCAAAGTTCCTATAGTCTTACATATTATTCAACACATTAAGGTCTTGTTTCTCTGGCGATGCTTCTAATCCAACTGCAAAGTTCAACAAGAAATCCTCTAAATAGCTTCATCACAAGGTCTACTTAAATTTAATTTTTCAATTTTAAAAAGTTTGTGTCATTAATAAATATTTTGCACACAATAAAATTCACACATTATATGCCCTTACACTCTAATAAACTTTGACTTCTGAGTTGCTTCCTTGTATGGCTCTATAAAACAAAGTTCAAGAACCTTTACCTCACATGAAAATACCTGCAGAATCTCTATCATTTTTTCCACATAAACTATGGTCTTATCATATCAAGTTACTAAGCATTAACAAAATATGTAATGCAAATTCATGCCTGTTTTTTTGTATCTTCATATCTATAATGGTCTCTTTATGTTTTTATGTCATAGGAGAATACTATTGCTATAATACCAATTTCCTTATAAATTTATAAAACTATTATCTGAGAAATAATATTCACAAATAGAAGATAACCATAAAGATCACTAACTAGGTCATACAAACAGATAAAGGTCAGGCATAAAGGCCAAGTTTGATTCCCAACACCATCAGGAGTTACCCTGAACACATTTGGGAGTAGGCTTGTTTATGACCAGGTGTACCCTCCCAATATTCCTATACATCTGTATAACTATATCTATATAGTTACACATATATAACATTACCTAAAGATGTCAATTATGTTATACTATGGATGAAATTGTCTAACCCATCTCATCTCTAAATTTATATGCTAAAGCAGGCCACACTTAATACAAAAATGTGTATATGGGGATAGGATCGTTGTAGTTATTATAGATCATTGTGATCATTAATGAAGTTAATATGAAATAAAATTAGAGCTGAATGGAGCCCTAATCTAACATAATTGTTGTTCTTCTAAACAGAGACATTTGAACACAGATATGCATACAGACAGAATTCCATATAAAAATTATGACGAGGATCAGAGTGATGCTTCTAACAGCAAAGAACAGCAAATACTGCCAGAAAACCAGTAGCAGACAGTAGGGTGGCATGGAACAGATTTTATCTTGAATCTTCAGTAGATATCAGCCCTGCTAACACTTAAATCATGGATGTGTAATCTTTGAATATTGATACAATAATTTTATGTTGTTCAAGCCACCCAATTTATGGCAATTTGTTATAGTAGTCCTTGTTAACTGACATTCTTAGTAAATATTGTATCTTTGAGTATATTTGGCTCTTAATTATCTCTTTTATTTGCAAATACATAATGGTGTTTCTATAAGTGGAGTATTGTTCAAAGAAGCTAGTATGTATTATGATATAAAGGAAAATATCAAATATAATTGTTGAATGAATTAACTAAGTAAGAATGCCATGTAATTGTATAATTGTATTTTTGGTGTACCAACAAGCAATTGATCTAATAACCAACATAGAACTGATATAAAACTTTACCATTTATTTATTTATTCTTTTATTTATTTTTTAGTTTCTGGACACATCCAGCTATGCTCAGGGTTCACTCTTGGATCAGAGATTAATCCTCGCAGTCCTTCGACCATACGTGGTGCCAAGTTTTGAATCCAGAGCAGACTGCATGCTATGAAAGTGCTGTAGCCTGTGTATTATCTCTCCAACATTACTACTTATTCAATAAATATATTTTGAATATATATTCAGGAATATATATACAAATATCATTCTAGGCAAAAGATTAGTGTTCCTGAAAAGAAACCTTCTCCATCTTCATGGAACTTAATTCTAGCAGAGGAAATTGACATCATCCCTGAGCACAGAAATATGAGTAAGCTCTGAATACCACTTGGTGTGGCCCCCACACCAAACTAAACAAACAAAACATTAAAATAAAGAGCAAGTAAAATCAGTTACATTATTTCACTGATAATCAACAGGATTTATTCTCAAAACTCCTTAACACTTTACACAAGGCTCAAGGCACCAGAAATTTACAGGTTTAAGCAGGAAGTTAGGAGTTTATAAGTAACTTCACAGTCTACAAAATAATAATCATAAACACAATGAAATCTAAAGGTGAGGGCAAAGTAATACACAGGCAGATTAAGAGGACTTGTATAGGACAACCTCAGAACTAGACTTCTTGGTTGGCAAATCATTGGACATGTATCGCTGGAGCACTTCCAGTGTGCCAATACTATGCTGAACATAACAGAACTGTGGACAGAGCAGACATGCTGACACACTCATTAAGTTTACATTCCAGAGAAAAGAAAACACCTGAACAACAAATATCACAGTCCATTCTTTACGTATAATTGTAATACAAATAGATAAAGAGTGTCAGGGGATCACTCCAGGTCAGAGGATACATGCTTGGTGAGTTTCAAATGTAGAAGACTTCCATGAGGAAGTGAGAACTGCACCCTACTTTGGACCTGGGTGGGGGTAGGGTTCTAGTAGGAATCTATGGAATCATGTGCTTCTTCTTCATCTCCTTTTAATCCATGTGCACACATTTCAAATACTTAAAAGCATTCTTCAAATATACTAAGAACACCAAAACTAAACATGAGAAGGACTCTCCAGAGGAAAGGGGCCAAAAATAGGAAGGGGGAAAAAACTCTAATCTCACCATTTGTTTTGAAAACACCCAAAATGATTAAAACATATTATAAACTAAAACATATGAACTAATCACTTGCCAAGTTTCATTTTTAAATCAAAGTGATTTCTTTTAGGTTCATAAACTGAAAAAGTCTTCAAATATGAACTTGTTTTTCTTTCCTTGGCCCTCAGCTGACTTGAAACATTTGCTGTTGAGCTGTATGAAGTAAAAGGGATGGATCTGGTTAGGAGCATATGGCAGTGCATCCATTAGAATGTAAGCTCCACGAGCTCAGGACTTTGCTCAGACTTGTATTCCTAATGCATAGCAGAATGCCTAAAACGTCATAGGGACTCAATAAATGTCTGCTTGCTAAATGACTAGATGAATACTCAAGACCGTTGAAGAAATACATGACTCTATATTTACCTCAATCACCTCGTATGTCAGTGGTTCTTAACTAGAGCTAAATTTGTTCCCTAATGGGTCAAAGTTTCGATATCTAGACATGTCTTTCCTTAGAAACATTAAAGAAGTTGTTATTAGAATTCATTAGGTTGAAGTTAGGTATATTACTTACCATCCTACGGTGCATAGAATAACTCTCTAAAACAAAGATTTAGTGAACCTAAAATGTCAACAAACCTAAGAGGCTACTTCTTGGATTTAGGCCTTTTGTTTCTATAAAGTTGTAAACCAGGAAGTATGGCTCTTTACATGTTTAATCCTAGAAGAGCATATTAGAAACATTTCTTGCTTTATTCTCATTTCTTCATAACTCAATAGGACTGCCTAATGCTAAGCTATGCTCAGAAATATTTTATTTATTTATTGGGTTTGCTTCCATTGAGTCAAAATGCAGTTGTTGGTAAAACCACTAACAATGTTTTTCTCTGCAATGTCCCAAAGCAATTTTTTTCGGCCACTCTCAGTGATGCTCAGGGGTTACTCCTGGCTATGTGTTCAGAAATCACTCCTGGCTTGGGAGACCATATGGGAAGCTGGGAATCAAACCACGATCCATCCTAGGTTAGCGAGTGCCTTACCGTTTGTTACACTACTCTGGCCTCCCAAAGCAATTTTTTTTAATAAAATATATATTTCCATATTCCTGTTCAAGAATGCACATAATTCCTAGTGATGGAGAGAAAGAATAGGGGTTAAAGCCTTGCATACAGAATGTTCTTGGCACCACATATGGTCCCCAGAACACAGCCATGGATCACTCTTGAGCAAAGAGCCAAAAATAACTCCCAAGAACCACTGGGTGTAGCAAAACTCTATCCTTCATGTAAATGAATAAAAGAATATATACCCAATTTCAGTGAAATTATTTTACTTAGAGACTAGTCATGGCCTTCAATAAAATAATTTTATTTAAGTTTGATCAGGTTTTGCATACCTGTCTGGCTTTATTCACCATAAATAAGATCAATTTCAAGAATTCCACCAAAACCTAACAGTGTAGATGTGGACAGGTTGCGTTTATAGTATTTTCTTTTTAATTTTCAAAGTATATGTAAAACTTAGTAGTATCTGTTTACAGTTTCAGATTTTGTATTGAGTTGTTAATAGTACTTATAAAATCGGTTGTCTTTAATAGAGTTAAAAAAATTCCCTGGTGTCAGAGAAATGTATAGTTACTTTACCCCCATATATGATTGTTCCACTAATTTTGATGCTGTGACACAAATTCGTTACTATAGAGAGTGTATATATTCAATTGATATAGATTTATGACTAGTGTTAAGATAACAAGGCAAGAAGCATTTTGGGGGAATAAAGGGAAGATCAAGAAAGTAAGGACTCAGGGCCAACAAAGTGGCACTAAAGGTAAGGTGTCTGCCTTGCAAGCGCTAGCCAAGAAAGGACCGCAGTTCGATCCCCTGGTGTCCCATATAGTCCCCCCCAAACCAGGGGCAATTTCTGAGCGCTATGCCAATAATAACCCCTGAGCATCAAATAGGTGTGACCCCAAAAAACAAAAACAAAAAATAGAATAAAAAATAAAAAGAAAGTGAGGGCTCAAAGAGTGGTGAGGGTAGTTAGAGAAATAACTATGCTGAGATCTATCATAACAATGTCAGTGAATGATGGAGAAGGCTTGTCTTGAATACAGGATGAGATGAGAGAGGGAAAAGATGGGGGCATTGATGATGGGAAGGTTGCACTGGTCAAGGTTGGTGTTCTTGTTATGACTGAAACAACTACAAGTATGCTTGTAATCAAGGTGTTTAAATAAATAAATATTTACTTAAAAAATAAAAAAAAGAAAGTGAGGGCTGAAGAGTTAGGACAATGGATGCTATATTACATGTGGCTGATGTAATATGAAGTGATCCCTGGCACCCCACATGGTTTTCAAGGCCTGCCATGAGTGATCTCTGAGTGGTTAGGAGTAAGCCCTGTGTATCACAGGTATAACCCAAAAGGGAAAGAAATGAAAGAGCATCATGAGTATAGCCCAAAAGGGAAAGAAAAGAGCCAATATAGAGATTTAGCAAGGAAAAGCCTCAATAATCACAGATTATAAAAACTGGAAACAATAACTGAGGATTATATCTCTTATTACCTCCACATAAACATCTCATTCAATGCTGCTTCTATCAGGAAATGCTCAAATATTTAAAAAAATAAACAATAGGGGCTGCAGCAGTGGTGCAAGCGGTAAGGCACCTGCCTTGCATGCACTCACGGTTCTATCCCCTGGCATCCCAAACGGTCCCCCAAGCCAGGAGTGATTTCTGAGCGCTAAGCCAGGAGTAACCTCTGAGTGTCATCAGGTGTGACCCCCAAAGCACCCAACTCCCCCAAAAAACAAACAAAAATCAATATAAACAAAATATTGTAAAATGAAAAATGTAAATAAATAAATAAATATCCCAAGGAATTAGACTAACAAAATTATATGGAATAAAGCAGAATTAAATAATTCCAGTCAAAGGATAATTAAGAATCTAAAAAGAATAAAATCAAAAATCACATTTCAATAGGATGACTGATTTTAGGGAAAATGCCCCTCAGGAAAATGGCCCTCAACTTCAGTTGTGTGTCTCTGTAAATGGAAAGAGGGCAACTTCCCTCTCACTTCTTAAAAAGGGTTTTTGTTTAAACATCTGAATGGTTTGACATTATAGTAGATAAATATGATGCATGTTAGTAAAAGAATCTGACAAAAATACTTAGAAAATACATAGAGTAGAGGACATTGTTCGCAGTACAAACAGGTTCATTTCATAGTTTCCTAAAAAAAAATGAAAGCTATTATTCACTGTTGTGTGATCTCATGTATAGATATTCATTCTCTACATTCAAGTTTGAGATGCGAAATTATTACAAAGACCAAGGATTATCTTCAACAAAAAAAATCAAGGCTTTGAACCAGAAAATTTTTTTGAGGAGGTACTTGCAAGCAATTTTGTTGGAGCTAGCAAAGGCCACTACTGATGACACTTAAACAACTAGGTTATATGGTTAAATGCTTGGGACCAGCAATACTACAGACTACCAGGATTAAACCTGGTAGAGTTTTTGGGTTTTAACTTACTGTGTGTTTTTCCATATACATGACTATATTTATTGATGCAGTAATTTCTCTTTGAAATAAGAAAAATCACTTTCAGGAGAAACAAACTAGGTTGAAACCTTGAGATATTAAACAATTTCAACTTGTATTGGGTTTGAAAGAATGAGTTACACCTATGAAAGAAGTGTGATCTGGAGCACATTCTAGAATGATTCTTCTTCCAGTGTCATCAGTGGGCACATTGACTGTTTTTTAGTTACTATTACAAAAAGGATCCAAAATCTAAATTCAACAAATGAAATGTTATAACTAATCTCCTTTCAATTCAAGCTCTACTCATCTACTTATATTAGGACCATATTCCATTGATGGCATAATAAAGGTACAGTATTCCAGGTTCAGATATTGTTGCTTTTTTAGTGAATTTTTACTTGCTTTTAAATCCCACATTCTTAGGTCTCTTGGTCTCTCCTTTCTATTTCACCATGTCAGGTTCCATTAGCTCAAACCTCTTGTGATATTATAAATACACTTAAAATTCTGAGCTTTAGCACATACTGCTGCCTATGTCTAGAACACCCATATGCCCTAATAAACATTTACCAAATGAAAAACATTAATAAATACCTTTGATGTTGCTGCTTTGGGTACTAAACAGAAATAGTATATTATCTACTATTCTGGATAAGCCTGCATAATGTGTTCTTACTTTTAAAATTAATTTTGAAGAACCTGAAAATTTTGCCATGGAGAATCATGGGACCCATGCCACAATATTTTGTTTTGCTTTTAATAAAAATAACTGTGAATTCAGGAAAGAAGCACTCATTCTTTCTAGAAAATATTTACTAATCACCCTTATGGCCCAAGCACTATTCTCAACACTAGGGATTTTTTCAAGTTTAATGTATCCCTCCTCTCCCAAAAAAGGGCAAAACCAAAATAAAAATCTGCCATTGTGGAGCTCACATATTGTGGCAAGAAAAAAAAGAAGAAATAAGTGTGTGTGTCCATTTGTTTGTCTATCTGTCTGTCTGTCTGTTTCTAAAAAAAATAAGCAAAGGAAAGGGGCACAGTTTTAATTATGGTGACCATGAAAGAACAGTACCTGAAAACAAACTGAGCAAAAGTTTCAAGATGTGGGAATAAAATTGCAGGGAATAAGGAAAGCAACAGTAAATGCTCTGAGGTGAAGTCCTGCATGGCAGTTGAGGAAATCCAAGAGGTCAATGTAGTTTGAAAGAGTGAGGCTTCAAGTGCTAAATGAGAACAGAGATATAATAGGGCAAGCTAAATGTGTAAGCTCTTTTGGATTATTGTAAATGTTTTGGCTTTTTTGTCTGACTTAGATGTATAGCCATTAGAGAGATTTAAGCATGGAAATATGGTCTGACTAAAATTGCATTATAGGTATTGCACAGAAACCCTCTGGCTGCCATTTTGACAATAAATTGTATGTGGCAAGGTCAAAAGCAGAGAATAAAATTAGAAGCTGACACCAACAATTTAGCCAAAAGATGATAGCAGCTTGAATCATGGTAGTACTGCTGATGAGGATGACATTTGATAAGAGTTTGGATGTGTTTTGAAGGTATAAGCAGCAAAATACGTTGATAATCCAAATTTCAGAGAAATAAAAGACTGAAAATATATTTTTATGTGAGCAACCCTAAGAAAGGATTTGCTATTTTCTGAGGTGAGGGAAAGTGCATAATTATTGGGTGAAATAGATTGTATTGAGTGTGTGTATATATATATATAGTGTATATATATACACTTTATATATATATATAAAGTGTGGCACTCAGGGGTTACTCCTGACTATGCGTTCAGAAATCGCTCCTGGCTTGGGGAACCATATGGAATGCCAGGGATCAAACAGAGGTCTGTCCTGAGTCAGCCACATGCAAGGCAAACACCCTACCATTGTGCTATCACTGTGGCCCCTGTATTGAGCATATTAAGGTAATAATGCCCATTGGATCAACAATGAAGAGGTTGAGTAGGAAGCTGCCTATATGAGGCTACAATGCAGAACACTATCCTGGGCTAACAATAAAAGTTTGGGTATGGATTGGACTTTGAAGATATGGGGTAGGATTGGAAATAGGATACTGGAAATTGAAGTTAGGGAAAAGAATAAGGTACAGTAATTAATAGGTTAAAATATAGTCAAAGGGGTGGGGAGATATGGTAGGGTAAAGGATAGATCATGGTAGGATAAAAGATAGATAATGACAGACTCAAGGAATTGAGAGGCAAATATTTTAATGTATATTAAATGTATATTTAGTGTATACATTTAGTGTATCTATATACATACATACACACAATAAAATGAGGTAGAAGTGTGGTGCCTTCTTAGTGCAACAGACAGCGCATCAGTCTCATAATCTGAAGGTTGTGAGTTTGAGCCACAGAGAGGGCACAAAGGTTTTTTGGAGCTGGAGTGATAGCACAGCAGTAGGGTGTTTGCCTTGTAGGCAGCTGACCCAGGACAGACCTTGGTTTGATCCTCAGCTTCCCATATGGCCCCCCAAGCCATAAGCGATTTCTGAGTGGAGAACCAGGAATAGCCCCTAGTGTCACCCAAATACCAAAAATATATACACACATATATATTTATATATGTAGGATGTTAGTGAATCAACATCTAAAATCTTAAAGAAATTGTGTGTGACAACCATGAGTTTATTCGATTACCTGGAGGGGATGGGGATGTAGTTCAGTGTAGAAAACTTGTCCTACATGTGAGGCCCTGGGTTCAACTTCTGGTAGAAGGAAGGAAAGAATTAAGGAAGGAAGGAAGGAAGGAAGGAGGAAGGAAGGAAGGGAAGGAAGGAGGGAAGGAAGGAAGGAGGAAGGAAGGAAGGGAAGGAAGGAGGGAAGGAGGGAGGGAGGAGGAGGGAGAGAAAAAAAGAGAGAATGAAGATAAAAGGAAACTGGGGACAAGTGAGAGAAGGGGGGTGGTAAGGAAGGAGGGAAGGAAGCAAGAGAGAAGAGGAAATAAGGAAAGGAGGGAAAGGGTGGAAGGGTGAAGGTACCAAAGAAAGAGGGGAGAGGAAGAGGGAAGGAGGAGGAACAAAGGAAGGAATAAAGAGAGGGAGGGAATTAAGGAGGGAAGCAGAATGAAGATGTCAGATCACTGTAATAAGGGAATTACGAGAACAGTGAGTGAATTTTCTTATTCCCTACTTGACATTTTTATGTTGCTTTTTGGCTTCTCAATTTAAATAATTGCTGTAGACAAACTTAGTTTTTCAGTCTAGATAGCCATCCATCACCTATGATGTCCTTCAGTGTTAAGAATTTCCACCTTCAAATATTTTCACCCTTTCTCCCTGTTTCAGGCCATTAGTATCTCCTCATCACTCAGTTTAATGTTCTTCATAGTACTAATCAATGTCTGAAATTACCTTGTTCACTTATTTCACTTCATTTTGTTGTTGAAGGGAGATTCTATTTTCATTACTGAAAATAAATGCTATAAGGAGAAATCCTTTGTGCATTTTGTTTCTAAAATGTACTATGCTTTCAGTAAATATTTCTAGGAGTTAATAAGTGGAAACCCACTTTGCTATATATTGAAGAAACCCTATTTTCTCAGGTTTACATAGTTTTATTTTATTATCTTAATGAATCCACCTCACTCTCTACCACAAACCATCATTGCACTCGACAAAACTTTTCGACTTTCCAAAAATATAGCGTTGATTTTTTTTGCTAGTAAAATTTGGTCATGCCTTTTCTCTGTTTTAATGTCAGTTGCTGGCATATCTTGTTTGTCAAGGCTCATCTTGGATCTGGTCTTCTATATGACTTAAACTCTAAATCCTGCTGATTTCTTTTTTCTCAAAAATCCTGCTATGCCTAAGATCAGTTACCTTATATTTCATAATTGTTTAAGGCATGTCAAGAATATATTTTTACTTTGAAAACATTTTGACTGAGGGATTCTGATTTACATCTTGGGTAAATGGTTAACATCGTTGGTTAACAAAACATAGGACAGGAAAATGGGTGTTCAACATTGACATGGCTTTATTTGGGAGCTTCACTTTACTTCTCATTTCTCAACAATCTTATTCGCCAACAAACAAATTTTATCCTGTTTATATATTTTATTATGTTATTAGATAAATCTGAGCATTCTTTCTGCTCTATCAATATTATCTTCAAGTCTTAACCATGCCCTGTCTACAAGGAAGCATTTTGCACTCTTGAATTGTAATTTCTTTAACTCATTTTCTTTGCCATTATAGTTCTTGGATTGTCTTGGGAATTTTAGCATATTCAGGACACAGCTGCCAAGATAATCTTTCTTATTCATTGATTCCTTTAAAAAAATCTCTAGAATTCTTTTTTTTTAAATCAAACTTTAAGTATCATGCTAATTTATTTTTGTTGGCTCTACTCTTGATTTAATCATTTTCTGCATTCTTTACTTACCTAGAATTCTTGCTTTTCACTTGCTTTGCCCTTTGTTTCATTTAAAAGAATTAGTTTCACACCTTCTTTCAATCTACCCAATATACTTAGAATAGTTTCTCAAATAATATAAAATTTATAATATTTATGAATAAATGACATAATGCCAACATATTCTGTCTCTTCTTTCAAATAACATCTGAAGATACACCTGTACCACTGAGTTCTATATTTAAGATATTGAATAAGTATCATTCACCCATCTGTTTTCATTCTGTCTTGCATTTTTCAGTACCTGCTTAAGAGTTGTTTTATGAAGTCTTTGGGACTGGGGATTGTCTGGCATAGTTCACACACTGGTCTTTGTCTGGCATAGTTCACACACTGGTCTTTGCTCTGTATATTT
>PVKC010000436.1:29689-68291 GCA_004027635.1 Crocidura indochinensis | reverse complement strand
AAAAAAAAGAAAACAAAACAAAAGAAGTTGGACTAGTCTTTCTCTCTCTTTCTCTCTCTCTTTTTCTCTCTCTCCCTCTCTCTCTCAAGGCCACTGGATCCATCTGTCACCTCCCCACTCCTAGGAACCTCCACCCTGGTTTAAGAGTCCTAAGGCTCAGTGTTGCTGAGTAAACTGTGTTGTAAAGTGCATGTTAGTGCATGGATGATACCATCCATTATCTGCCTCATCCTTGACCATTACCTCCAGGCCTTTATGTCCTAGAGATCCTGATATCTCCACTCTCTACTATCCAATTCCCTCCCTGCTTACTGAAAAGCCACTCATGGAAGAACTTACTCCTTCTGGCTTCGGGCAATCCTTGACAGCAGGATTGTCCTGTCCCCTGCCACTGATGTTCTTCTTAGTATACCGCTTGCCAGGGATGCAGTTGTTTTCTATTTCATACTTTCTCAGCTGCAGAAAAGCAAGGCAGTATGATTCTCATCTCCTTTTTTACAGCCTATTGACAAAGTTCCTTAATAATTTTTCCCTCGAAAAGGACTGTGACATGACAGGATCCTCAACAACTTTCAACTAAATTGGACTCAAACTTGGGTGGGGAGTGGGGAGGCATTTATGGCATTTAACTTGCTTTTCTTAACTCCAAAATTCTGGCACAAACCTATGGTCTATGTAGTAGAGAAGGGAGCATGTGAGTCTCTGAATGGGGGTGGTGGTGGTGGGTCACATCTTGCTTAGAGCCATTGTCACAGCTGGCCTCAATCTTACCTCTGGAACCTGAGCTAAGCAAGTCGACCTGGGCAAATTAGATCACCAAACCTCATCTCCCAATGGAGGGAGGGAGGGAGGAAGCAAGGAGGGAGAGTGGGAGGGAGGGAAGGAAGGAAGGAAGGAAGGAAGGAAGGAAGGAAGGAAGGTCCGTCCTAGGTTAGCACAAGGCGAGGCAGGCACCTTACCTCCAGCGCCACCACCCGGCCCCCAAAATTTTCTATGTTACTATTGGCTGTACTAAATTTTGGACATGTCACATGGCTGTATATGTTTAGCAGTCCTCAGGCGCTATAAAGGTATACTGTTTTTGTGAAGTATCAGTCTGATGAGGTTCAGTTGTGACCTGGCCCATTTTTATGTTGCAGTACCGTAGGTCTGGGTGTAAACTGCTGCACTTTTAGGCAGAAATGGTAATCTGTCCCCATTCTGAGAAGGTCCCAGAGTTGGACTAGTCAGCCTATGAAGACTCAGCAGCATCATGTTCTTTTTCTGACTAATTTTGGAGCTAGAATATATTTGGCTGTTAAGAATATGAATGGGGAGTGGTTGCTGAATTTTTAGGTGATGGGAACAAGTAATAGTGTAAATGCCTATAATCATTCTGAGACTGCTCTATAATTTTTAGACCTTATTTGCCACATTAGAAGATTGAGCTGTTTGTCTTTCTTTTTAAAGATTAGTTTTGGGACTGGGTTATTTCTATTTTGGACTAATATGTATTAGTTCAAAATATTACTAATTTCTATTTTGTCTAATATGACTGCAGGTTTATTTTTTATTTAAAAATAAATTTTTAAGGGGGGCATTCCGGTGACACTTAGGGATTATTCTTGTCTCTGCTCTCAGAAATTGCTCCTGACTTGGAGGAATCTTAATGGATGCCAGGGATCGAACATAGGTCTGTCATGGGTCAGCAGTGTGCAAGGCAAACTCCCTATGCTGTGCTATCTCTCGAGTCTCAATAGTAATGGGATTTTTTAACCTGAGAAATTATTATTCCTGTAAGTTTATTAAGTTACATAAAATTTTATATTTTGTCATTAAATTAAACTACTAAAATTCAAGAAAACAGAATTCTTAGCCTGCATTATAGAAAATTCTTGATTTATATTATAAAGTTATAATATGTACAAATGAATGATTAATTTAAATAATGAAATATTCTAAGTTGATTTAGATATTAAAATCAAGTCATTTAAAATTTAAACACTAAGGGGCCCGGGAGACAGCATGGAGGTAAGGTGTTTGCCTTTCATGCAAAAGGTCATCAGTTCGAATCCCGGTGCCCCATATGGTCCCCCGTGCCTGCCAGGAGCAATTTCTGAGCATGGAACCAGGAGTAACCCCTGAGCTCTGCCGGGTGTGACCCAAAAACCAAAAAAAAAATTTAAACACTAGAATTAATGTAATATACATAGAAAATATGTATTTATATAAACAGTAACCAAAAAATAAATATTCTTTAACAGGAAGTGTTGATGCATCATTCTGTACTTTAATTATGCTTAGTTAATCTCACCTTGCTTTCTAATTATTATTCATTTAACTACATGTATCACAGACAGTTTTTGTTATGAAGGAAAAATGCAGCTTGGAGCAAAATCAAAAGGCTTGTATGTCTTCAGATTCATACACCTGGATGTACTTTGAAAATTCATAGAAACACTTCTGTGAGTTACCTGTATATCAATGCAATGAGGTGAAAACTGACATTGCTTTTTACCTTAGGCAACCTCTTCAAGAAAGCATTTGAAGCTTAAAAATGAGACTCTTTAATTATTCATTTATCATATTCTTGAACTTCTTACTGTAATTACCTGTCATTTCATGTATAAACATAACATAGTCACCTCCCTTAAAAATAGTTGGAGGAAGTCACAAAACATGTCTGTGAAAACACCACTAGATTAAGCTGTATATCACAACAGCTCATAGCATCATTCCTTTAATACAAAGACTAAATAATAAGTTGATTCCATAAGAAATCATTATGGCTAAAGAGCTCATGTTCCAAATCAGATTTTTTTATACTAACTGCTGTTGAATAAAAGCAGGCTATAAGAATAGTAAGACAGTCATATGCAATCAGTAGCTTGACAATTAATAAGCAAAGAGAAAAAAAATTTAAATTTTATATGAATTTCTCTTTTTCTGGTTTCACTGCATCATCACTTTCACTTGATGTTTCTGATGATTTATCATTTACGATTTTAATTTCATGCTGTAGCATTTTGCTAAATTTTGATTTAAGAAAACATATTTTGGGTTGTCTTTCTGCCTTTACAGATGTTGTGATAAGCATTATTTTATCTGTTAGCTAATTACCTCTTTTTCCTGAAAATTAGAATTCTAAAGTGTTAGAACAACTACTTCAATATGAGAAGATAGTAAACTATATTCTTTTACTCAATGACTCTGTTATCAGTTATGGGGACAAAAATATAAAATGAGTTGTTGAACCTATAAGTAATAAAAGTTCAAAAACTCAAATTATATGTAATTGATATTAAATAAATTTTTCTAATACTCACAATCAAGATATTTTGAATTGGGTCAGGTGGTGGCGCTGGAGGTAAGGTGCCTGCCTTGCCTGTGCTAGCCTAGGACCGACCGCAGTCCAATCCCCTGGTTTCCCATATGGTCCCCCAAGCCAGGAGTGACTTCTGAGCGTGAAGCCAGGAGTAACCCCTGAGCATCACTTTGTGTGGCCCAAAAACCAAACCAACAAAACAAACAAAAAAACCAAGATATTTTGAATTGTGATTTATGCAAAGTTTCAAAATCAGAGTAATTTTCCTCAAAACTTAGTAGAAATTTTATATCTATACATATTAGTACTTGCAAGTATTACTACACAAAGATTTATTAAATATCTCTTTTAATAATCATAATAGATAAAATGCTTTTAGTTACTAAAGAAGGATATATTTTGGAGAAAAAAATGACGAGTTTGACTTTGGAGAATTTATATGAATGAAACATTTAATTAAAATATCAGAGATTTAGGAATTATTGCCAAAATGAATTTCAGTTATCTTGTAGTATAAATAAAAAGAATAAAAGTTATTGATATAGCTTTGATGAGATGTTTATTATAACACTTACTTGAAAGGAGTGGCTAATGAAAGCTGTTTGACAATTTTTTCTAAGTATCTAATTTTTGGACTCTAATTTGAATTAAACAACCTTCCAATCACTAGTTTCTTGCATGTGGGGACATCCTAAGAACTGAAATTAAGTAGACTGAAAACACATCTTAACTAAATGGCTTATTAAGTTTATAGCAGTAAAGAGGAAGTAAAAATGTCCACAAATAAAAAGAAACCTTATTATTTAAGTAGATAGATAATTAATAGCTAAACTCATTATGTTTTAGTTCTTTCACTAATCCAACTTCTTTAAACATTATATCTTATAACATATAATTATTCACTGCAGACACTACATGATCACAATCTAAGATGTGGTACTTAAAAAAGTACAATCATAAAAGATTATGTAGTCTATTTTCTTAGTTGAATCCAGTGGAGCATATACTGTTTTCATTGCCAGACCTTGCAGAAAAAGAATGCTGGAACCAAAGTAGTAGCACATTGGTAGGTGTTTGCCTTGCACGCAGCTGACCTGGGACAGACAAGGGTTTGATCCCCAGCCTCCCATATGGTCCCCTGAGCCAGGAGCAACTTCTGATGGCAGAGCCAGGAGTAACTCCTGAGCCCCACTGGGTGTGACCCAAAAGAAAACAAAATAAAACAAAACAAAACAGAAATAGAAAAGATATGCTCAACTTTTCTCATGACCCCATAATCTGTTCTAGGAATTTTGTTAATGTCAAAGCATCATCTCTATATATTTTTATTAGGCTCATGTAATACTTAGTACTTCCATCATATAGTCTTTTCCTCATCTGACATATTTTTCAGGGTAACTCATTGCTTTATACATGCTACTTAAACAATATGTCCATGGCATAATTTTTCTTAGAAATTATGCATTAACAGATAATGTATATATTCTAATATCAATATTTATTGAGGTTACAATAGATGGTTTGCTCTAAAATTTGGGTATTTGGAACACTTCAATGAAATTTAATTTTAAAATAGTGGCAAACAAGAGCAGCACAAACAATATTGCCTGCATGAAATAAAAATAATTTATAGAAATTAAATAAATCACAATAAACTTACATGTGAGAAGAATATGAATACTTGAAGACAAATTATAAATACGATTTTAGTATCCACTGAAAAGTTTATGGTTATAAAATTTTTATAGTAATAGCTAAAGATGGCAGCAAATACATTGATTTGGAAAAATATTATGATTATGCTTAATGTGAAATACTCTTTATTACACAGCAAATCCTATGAAATCTTTATGAATTCAGGACTATTCCTACTGAATTGTAATGTTGAATCTATGAATGTTTGGATATATAAGTGATCCAGGACTTTGAGAATCTGTGATCCTGGGTCAATAAGCTCATTTGGCGACATCTCTGGATAGTATAAATGGCTACTAGCATTTCTGAAAGTACAGAGTCAAAGAGAAAGGCTCCAAAGCCTCCAGAAGATGTCAGAACCAACATACCTGGAGTTTTGGGCAGAGATGAGTGGAAAGAAGTAGCAGTGGGCCATTGACATAGTAGAATTTGTGGTTTCTACCTGTGTGTAGCAGACAATTCTTTGGTAGGTTGGGGGACTTGCCCACCCTTCTCATGAGGGAGCAATGAAAGCGGTATATTCATGAGTTTTTGATGTTGCTTTGTATCTCTTTATGAAGTTAGTTGAGTCTACGGAAGAAACTATGAATTTTGGGTGTACTACTTTATTATTATTATTTTATTATAACGCCTTGAATAAAAAGTTGCTCGTGATTGAATTTCAATCTTACATTGCACAACACCCTTCACCCATGAACATATCCCAACAACAATGTCCCAGGTTTCCCTCTTATCTTCCCCCCTTCTGCGTCTGGAACAGGCATTTTCCAACCCCCTTCTTTTTTCCCCTTTTTAGACACTGTTTTACACTATTCATAACAACAGACTACCATACATATCAATTTATTTCCATTCAATGCCCAGTTATTTGGAACTGATCACTCAGTTCCAAATATCATTGTTATAGTGATCCATTCTCTAACTGCTCTTATCCAATCTGTGGCAAGATTCTTACCATGGACTGGTTCCCTGACTCTCTCTATTGTCTTGGATATTATTACCACATTATCCTTTTGCCCCTTGTATTCCATAAATGAGTGTGATTATTCTATGTTAATCCCTCTGATTCATTTCATTAAACACAATATTCTCCATATTCATCATTGTATAAGCAAATTTCAAGCTACTTATATTTTAAGATCAAGAAATATAAAGCACAGCAGTCCTTAAAAACACCCTTCTGAAAAATTTTAAATGCTTAAAATTAAATTGAAAAATAAATAATTATTCTTTATATAAACTCAACATACAAAAACAAAAATGACACTAACTCTACCAATGAAATTTTATAATTACTCACTTAAATATTTATGATATGTAGCTACCTATCTTTTATCTATCTTTTAATCTATTTTAGCTTGTTTGTTTGTTTTTGGGCCACATCAAGCAGCACTCAGGGTTTACTCCTGGCTCTGCCCACAGAAATCCCTCATGGCAGTTCAAGGGAACATATAGATGCTAGAAATTGAACCCAGGTCTATCCCAGGTCATCCACATGCAAGGCAAATGCCTTACCACTGTGCTATCCATCCAGCTATATTTTACCTTTTATTATATTAGTGTTAGATATTGGGATTCATTTGTGTTAGGTTATTATTAGATTTACATTGTTTAAGGTTAGTCTAAGTATGATTGTTCAGGTTCAGTACTAGATCTTAGAAAGCAGTTATAAGGACATGGTATTTTGAACATAACATCAGCACTGGAAAATGAAGAGAAAAATAAGAAAATGTAGAGCACTTTCCTTGCATGTGGTTGTCTTGGGTTTGAATGTGGACACCACATGTATGGTTAATGGAGGCCTAGAATTATGATTCTTGAGGGGTATAACATGAGTCCCACTGATTGTAGCCCCAAAATAAAGAAACTAAGAAATAAATAAAATATAGAGATCCATCAAACATATAGCTCCATTAAACAATAGAATTGTTTTCTATTGCAGATGATAACATTTGAATGAGAGCAGATGTAAAAAGATAAAGTTGAATTTATCTTTCATACTATACTTATTATGTGATTAAATGAGAAGAAATACAAAGGAAACAGTGAAGCAGTTAAGCATTACAGAGGCAATGCAAAAACAGGTAATGTGGTTGAGTCTAAAATTATATTCATACAGGGGAATTACTTATATATCTTTGAAATTAATTCAAGAAGTCAATTTAGACATAAGTTCATAAATAAGTCTTAGATTGGAATGAGTGGATGAAGAGAACCTGTAACATTTCTTTGGAATAGAAGAAGAAAACGTAATAGAAATGGAGAGCTAATGAAAAGAAAAGGAATAATAAGAGATCATACATACATTATATTTGTTTCCTCAATGGGTTATTATTAATGATGAATCATAAAATAGAGGAAGAAACGGTGATGATAATATCAAAAATATTATTTGGGTGGCCCCCTCACTCAGTGACACGCAGAGGGGTGTTATCCTATCACTTTATTCATTTTCAGGACCCATTTTTTTTCCCAGAGCAATCATTTCCAACTATCATTGTCATAGTGGCCATTCTCTGCCCTAACTGTTCACTCCTGCTATTTGTGGGAAGCTTCCCAACATTTATTGGTCTTCCTAGTCCTTATCTTTGTTCCCTTTTATATTATAACCATACTGATTTTACATAACTCCCACAAATGAATGAGATCATTCTATGTCTATCCCTCCTGTATCATTTGGCTCAACATAATAATCCTCATATTCATCCATATATAAGCAAATTTCATGACTTCAACATTTCTGTCAGCTGTGTAATATTCTAATGTGTAGATATACCATCATTACTTTACTTAACTGCTCTCAGGCACCAGGTTGTCTCCAGATTCTGGCTAATGTAAATAATGTTTTTATGACCAGTATGCATTACCATCAGCAGTGAATGAGAGTCTTTTTCTTCCTGCATCAATGTCAGCACTAGTTGTTCATATTCATTGTGATGTGTGCCAGTCTCTGTGGTGAGGTGTGATATATCATTTCTTTTAATTTGCATTGTCTGATTGTTAATGATGTAGTGCATTTTTCATATGTCATTTGACAATCTAAATTTCTTCTCAGAGTAAATGTCTATTGATTAATACTCCATTTATCTGGATAGATTTTTATTTTTCTTGCTTAGCTCTACAGATATGCCTTGCATATCTTGGATATTTCATATCAGATAAATATTGGATGAACAGTTTCTCCCATTCTGTGGGTAATCTTCTCTGTCTCCCTATCTCTAGCAAATTTAGATTATTTCCTTGTATTGTAACAAAATTATTTTTTATTTAATTAAATGGGGGAAATATTAAACAAGCAAAAAATGGCAAGAATCCTTTTAGAGGCTATAAATATCAATTTAAGAGAAGAAAGGAAAAAAGAAAGAAAAACATAACAATAAGAAAAAATAATCAAACAAAAAACTTGAAAAGCACCACAGCAATAAAATCAACAATCACACAGTAGCAAAGCACAAAAAAGAATAAAAAAAGGAAAAGAAAAAGATAAAAGCAGGAAAATGGAGCAACAATAACAAAACAAAAAATATTTAATTTGTGCTTCTTTTTTTTTTTTCATAGGCACAGTAAATATTGGGGAAGAAAGTGAATTCCCGGGGCAGGCGAGGTAGTGCTAGAGGTAAGGTATCTGCCTTGCAAGTGCTAGCCAAGGAAGGACAGTGGCTCGATTCTCCGGTGTCCCGTATGGTCCCCCAAGCCAGGACCGATTTCTGAGCGCTTGGCCAGGAGTAACTCCTGAGCATCAAACGGGTATGACCCAAACCCCCCCAACCCCCCCCCCCCAAAAAAAAAAGAAAGAAGGGGGGCCCGGGAGATAACATGGAGGTAAGGCGTTTGCCTTTCATGAAAAAGGTTATCGGTTTGAATCCCGGTGCCCCATATGGTCCTCCGTGCCTACCAGGAGCAATTTCTGAGCATGGAGCCAGGAGTAACCACTGAGCACTGCTGGGTGTGACCCAAAAACCAAAATAAAGAAGAAAGGGAATTCCCTTGGCCTAAGAGACACAGGGTTTCTCCATCCTGAAGTATACTGTCATGGGAATAACTACAGGCTTTAAACATGATCTTTTACTCTCCCCTAGGTCTTGGTCTTTGCACAGAAAATTAAGATTATTTTTATCCCAGGGCTAGAGAGGTGAGGTGGAGTGATGGCACAGAGCTGTAAGGCATCTGCCTTGCCTGAGCTAGCCTAGGATGGACAGAGGTTCAATCCCCTGAGGTCCCATATGTTCACCCAAGCCAGGAGCTATTTCTGAGTGCATAGCCAGGAGTAACCCTTGAGCGTGTCTCCGTTGTGTCCCCACCAAAACAAAACAAAACAAAAAGATCTTTTTTATCCCAATTTTCTTCACTTTTTATTGAGAGGGGTTGGATCTTTTTTTATCCCAATTTTCTTCAATTTTTATTGAGAGGGGTTGGTTCATATTTTTGATTATCAAGGAGTACTCCTGGTTCTCTGCTCATGGATAACTCTTGAGCTTTCAGAAGTTCATATAGGAATTGAAACTGTGTTAGGTGTATGTAAGGCATGTTCATTAGTTGCTGTAATATTTTTTTGGCCTTTCTTTGATTTGTCACACCCAGTAGTTTTCAGTGGTTATTCCTGGCTCTATATTTAGTAATTACTTTTTGTGGGCTCCATGGACATTATGGGATGCCAGGGATCAAACCATAGTAGGTGAATTAATGCAAGGCAAACATACTACTGCTCTAGCTCCTGAAGGTTATCTTAAAATTAGTTCTTATGGTTTAAAATTTAAAATGTAGTTACTCCGTTTCAAGTAATTTTATTATAAATCCCATTTTGTTATTTTAGAGACAGATGACAAACGTCTATATTTAAAAAGTTTAGTATGACTACCGGCTTTAATGGGGGGCAATGTGAACATAATTATGGAATTATAGAAGTTAAAATTTACAGTCATTTTACAGTAACTTTTATTTAGTTTTTGAAGAGTTCATAGTTAGTGTTTGCCTAAAGTCCTCAGACACCACTGACTTTGATCCCCCTAAAACACAACAAAAGAATAATAAAAATGATAGTTCTTTTCTAGGCATTTGTAAAAATATTACACAGAAGTCAGGCTATATTATAATTTATGAGCAAAGGAAGTGTATCTGGCTTGTAATTGGTGTTTTCTTAGAAACTAGAAGAGTTCCTGGTCCACAACCAGTTAGTAAATATGTTGTGTATATTAGTAAATAAATCTATAATGTATATAAATGCATTTCTATTAATTTTATCAAGAGTGAACTTGCTCAGAAACCTAAATTTACAATTTAATCTGATATAAATGAGCAGATACTAGAAAAAATAATGTTAATAAGTAGTTTATTCCTGGATCCTCAGGATCGCCTGCACACTCTAAGGAATCATAAAAAAACAAATAACCAATGCAGACAAACAAAACAGAATAATAATTTAAAATTACTTATCTTGATATTTGAACTTAAAATTGAATCAATTTTGTGTGGCTCATTTTTACTTGTATATACTTTTAGATATGTAGAATAATGAGCATTTACTCCTGAATGAAATACTTTAAACTATTAATATTTAGTTCTACTAAAGCACATTTATCATGTTAAATAATTTACTTTTAGAATAACAGTTTGATGAAAGTAACTATGTTCATATAAATGACACAAATGATCACTGAATCGAAGATTAGTATTTGAATCCATGATACTAAAACAGTTCAAACATTCATAGGGATTTTAAAAAATCATAAAAATATATGTTCTTTAGCTATACCTCAAGGAGAAAACAAAATTCTCTAGCTTTTGAATATGGCAAGATATCTTCCCCTTAATTATAGTACTAACTTGATTTACTTTGACTTAAAGAACAATAACAACATTCTTAGTAACGATTTTGATGAGGCTCTGAGTTTATATTTTTCTCCCTTTAATACAAAATTGTGCAGTCTGTTTGCATCTTATTTTTCTTTTGTGTTGAATTTAATTGATTATAGCATTATGTGTCATAGTATAAGTGTTTTGGGGTACTTTAATTTTATAATTATGGTTGGAAAGAGAAAGAGGAGATAGACAGTATTTCATATATATATATATATTTCATTATATTAATCTCTTTATAACAATGTATGCAATTGGCCTAAGTCTGATTCACTGTAGCAAATTTAAATGATATAAATTAAAACTTGTTAAGTTAATAGGAAGAGACTCAAGTTAATGCATAATCTAATAGTTCCATGAGGAACTAATAGTTCATCTTATAAGATTTTGAGGCTATTGTGTTAATATGAATCATTATGCTCTGTCTTGACATTCTTCAAAGTATGAGTGTTTACTTAAGCTTCTGAAGCAGTCACATTACTATCAGTGATAATTGCCCTCATTAAAACAGTATCTTAGTAGAACACTAATTTGGGGCTCTTACAGTCTTTTTTCCTAAGAAGCATTGCAAAATGAGTGGATGTTACACTTATTTTTTACAAAGCACCTAATACTATTGAAGTACAAGAAAGTCTCCCATTGGGAGGAAACACCTCATCAAACCTACAAAAATTCCAAATAACGTATATTTAATCCACAGCAAAGTATAGAAGTATAGAATAGAATTTCAATTCACTTATGCATTGGTGGTTTAAAAAAGAACAAACAAGTTCATTTTATTTGGAAAAAGAAATACAATTAGTCATAATATATATAGGGAAAAGGTCTATCAGTGCAACTATGAAACTCAATCATAAGCAACTTTGTAACTGAAACAACACAAAACAAAAAATGTATTATAAACAATTTATAACCATGTTGTTTAAATAAAGTAAAACAAAAATTATTGGTTTGTTGTCTCAAATATAATGCTTAATTAAGTTTTTTGTGTTAATTTTTGTGGTTGATTTCATTGTGTGTAATTTATGTTATTCTGTTGTTGTCTTGTGGGCTATTTAAAGTAAGCTTAGACTTAAAAGTTATTGACTAAATGACATTAAAATATTGATGTAGCTATATGGCAATAAAGGAATATACATTTAAAAATACGTATGCACCTAATTTTGCAAAATATAATACTCTGTAATTATAGTTTATACCCCTCAACTGATTTTTACTACCCCTCTGGAACTTTTAAAAATCTTGATTTCTGGATAAAACCCAGTTCAATTAAATTAGTGACTCAAGGGTAGACCCAGGAATCTCAAGCTAGAAATTTTTTAATTCGGTAGCATGAGGATATTTCCCAAGACAATTAATGCTTCAGTAGATTTTAGAGACCTTATGTTTAATTAAGGTTCAAATTAAGTTTTCAGTATATTGATGAACTATATCATCCTCTCAAATAGAAAATTTATCCTTCTTTTTAAAATATTTGGCATAGGGCAATGGTGATTTTTTTGTCTTTCAAGAGGGAAAATGTAATATTTAGATTTGGAGTAAAGCATACAAAAATCTCTTTTTACCACAATGTGTGTATGACTCATGGAATGAAAAGAAGTGGGAACTTGCTTCTTCCAAGCTGTGATTATACAATATCATAACTTCAGAATGGGAATAACTCGTTCTTTCTCTTGATCCAGAGGAAACCAGTTGCTTTGTTTGCAGGCTGACCAGTAGAGATGTTCACAAAGCAGCAACAGATGTCTCATTCAGTCACCTGTTAGCAACAAGAGAATCCAGCTGCCAACTCGTGCAACTTCTTAGATGACCAGCAGATGAAAAACTGAAGTTAAAATCATGCTCATCACCAGTGAGGATTCAAGATATCCACGTTAAGCCCATGAGTACACTTGGAAGTGTATCTTCTTCCAGTCAAATCTCAGAAGAGACCATAGAAGATTGTATACCTTTATTATTATTTTCTTGTGCTAGCATAGTTTGTAATAGTATCAAGTCATTATTTTACAGTTACATGGACTTCTAAAATTATTATTTTAATATTCTTCCTTGGTGCCTGTTTGGGGGACAGTTCTGTACATTCTTGAGATATTCTTTCTCATTATTTAGAGTTTCAGAATATGTGCTAAAACAGACGCTAAAGTATGACCCATGGAAATATATAGGTTTCAAGTTAACAATTTGCTTTCAGGAACATGGGCTTTAATGTGCAATATGACTGTTACCATTATAAAATTCTATGCAATGGACTTATATTTTTCACAGTACATAAATGAAATTTTCTCAGACTTTGTAGAATGTTAGTGCACATTAAAGCATAGCCAGCACAGCAGAATAAACAATTACCTTGTGCTTATATTCAAGCTTTACTTATTTTGTGATTGGATGAAAATATGTAGTGCAACATAAGTTAGACCATATGGATTGGTCCAGTAGAAACACATAATTAAGGCCATTCTGAATATATTTTTAAGTTATAGCACCAATTATAACTCTCATACACTTTTGGGTGAACTGGCAAATATGGCATAAAAGATCACAGACAAGAAATAACAGTGATAAACAGTAATTCAAAATGTATATTCATATTCATTGTACAGATCATTATCAGTAAGCCAAATGGTAAGGATCTTCAGGAGGTGACTTTCATAATCTTGATCAGTGTTTTCCAACATTTCCTAGATAGTTGTCCTATTTCAGACTTTGTTTCCTTATTATATCCCACATCATATTTAACCAGCCACTTTTGTAGTTTAATGATAAACCTCCATTTCCCCCTCCCATTTATAAAATGTGTAGAGTCACTAGGATTAACCTAGAACATGAAAAATTCTCAGAGCATCCTTCTCTCCTGTATGCACCAATTGTTTTGTGGATCCCCAGTGGAATGAACCCCAAGACACTCCAAATTATCATTAGGAGTTTTAATTTTTAGATTTTGCTCAAATAACATGATGTGATAGCTAATTAAGGAAGATGAGGGATGAAGATTAGAATTTCTGTATATGATAACAAAATTAGTGTTACGACCTTGCATAGAGACAGGTAATAACAGCAGATTTCATCTGCTTTCTTGGCTAAAGTACAAAATAGAAAATTAGGTTAGCAGTAAAATGCAAACAAAATTCACTTAATAGAACTATTGTTAAATTGCATTTTATGATCATAATAAATTAAACAAGAAATAATAAGAGTATAAAAATTAAGATATAAAATGTGACTAAGTGAATGTTAATAATATGAAAATAATTGAAATTATAATTCAAATACAATTTCATGAAAATATAAACATTAAGCTATACTAATTAAGATGGTGTTTTTCAAAAATAATTTAACATCTAGAATGACACAAAAAATAAAAATAGACAATGTGAAGATACTGTTATAAGGAAGCCATCTGCAAACCAGAAAGTGTGTCCCAACCAGAAACCAATCCTTATGGCACTTAACATTGAGCGGCCAGAACTGTAGGAAAATAGTGAAGTGCTGTTGAAAGCTCCAAGTCAGTGATATTTTGTTATGGCATCCTTAATAAGACTAATAGCTTTTCTAGCAAAATAAAATAAGTCAGTGGCTTTAAAGCAACAGTTTCTTATTTCTCATGATGTATGTCTGAGTGCCTGATCATTCTGCTGTTTTTCTTATCTGGAGCCAGTTCTAAACTACTGTAAATTGACTTGTAATCTGGGGCAGATATTTTCTCAGAGTTACAAACTAATCATCATAGTTTCATAGTTCGGTATAGATTTACAATATACTTATCTCCAAGGCCTCAGCTTACTTTATATAAGACAGGCTATCACCATGTCAAATCCTAAAATAATGGAAGTCAAATAATCTGGTTTCAGATCCCTGTATGTATGCGGATACAATAGCTTCCTATAAGCTTTTTATAGACACTGACATTGAAATGTTTTATCTTCATACATGTTCTTCCCTGTCTTGTGTAGCAGGCTGGCATGTAGGATGTCTCTTTACAATGAATTGCAGGTGAACCCATCCAATGTCCTTCTTAAAATTCTCATCAAGGAAAGATTTAGCAGTTCCTCTTGGACATTATATCAATAGCTTCCAAGACAGAAAAGCTTGGAAAAATACTGAAATACCAGTTTCTGAGAAGCTAGATACCCTCTTACTCTCCATCTTGACTCAGACTTGTCCTGACATATCTAGTCTGGGTGTAAAGTGTGTTTTATTGTTGTATTTCCAGGATTTACTCCTGGCACTTCTCTGAATGATCACTCCTGACATTTTTTGTGGACCATATGTGATGCTGAGAACAAAAAAAAAACCTGTTAACTGCATGAAAGGCGAGCATTTTGCCTGCTGTATAATTTCTCAGCCCTGATTTTACCTACCAAAATAGAAAATAGATTGAGAAAACCTGCAGAGATGCTAAAACTTCAATGTCCATACAAGACATAAATGTAGTTATTAAAAATTATTCAAGTATTTGTAAAATAAGCTTCTATTGAAAGAATAAGCATAAATAAAAGATGCAGAACTATGCAGATAGTGTTAATATACTTTGGAACTCTTAAAGTGGTGTCTTTTCAGCTGCCTGGAATAACTTTTATCCTTCAAGTAACATTTGAAAGAACATGAACAGTTCTAAAGATCTGGCAGTCAATGAACTCAAGCACTTTGTGGCCTGCAGTAAAAATCATTCTTCAAGTCAATTCCTTTTGAACTTTGCTTGCACAGTTGTCCTTGATTCATCACAACTGTCATTCTCAATGCAGCATAAATGTTGTCCATCATCACAGTCAATACAAGTTCGTGAACTTTGCTTTTTCAGTATGTAGCAAAAGTAGATGAAAGAATGTGACCTAATTTATTTCTCACGTGTGATTTAGATAGCTGAGTGCTTGACCAATTTTTAAATAGCACATTAGGTTATTTTCTAAAATAATTATCTATATATAATGCTATGAAATCATTCTAGATTCTTTATTTTTGGAACGGCATCATGTATATTCTATAACATTTTATACAAATATTGTTCTACATAGCAAAGATTAAGTAAGACAGGAATCTCACAAATCTTTGGGTTATAGTACACATCATATAAAATTTAAATTTTAACAAAATAAATCTCAATATTAAAAATAAAGTTGAATGTAGATAAAGACATTTGAACCTAATTTTTAAAGGAGTGGGGACAGCATGAAGTACATGGGTTTAAGATACATGGGGCTGAGGGTAGGCAGTGGCGCTGGAGGTAAAGTGCCTGCCTTGCCTTGTGCTAACCTAGGACGGACCGCGGTTCTATCCCCGGGTTCACCATATGGTCCCCCGTGCCTGCCAGGAGCGACTTCTGAGCAAATAGCCAGGAGTAACCCCTGAGCGTCACCGGGTGTGGCCCAAAAACCAAAAAAAAAAAAAAAAGAAAAGATTCATGGGGATTATTCTTGGTTTGTTCCCTCTCACTGAATGTGATCCCCTATACATCACCAGACTTTATCTCTTTATCTTTCAGTACAGAGCTAGGCATAAGCCCTGACAATTTTTAGGTCCTTCAAAACCAAAGAGAACGTATTAACTAAAAACAGAGGAAAACCTGCCAATATACAAGCTGTCTTCAAATGTTTATGTGTTTAGTTAAAAAATATTATCTATTTCAAATGAATAATTGTTAAACTAGATATATTAACAAATTTTAAAAATTATTATATAAAAAATAGTTTCTAGTTGCTCAGATAGACAACAGTTCTCTTGGCTAAACAATAAACAAGTTAGATAATGTGTATACAACTATATCTTTATTAAAATTAATAGAAGAGTAAACAGTGATTTATTTAAAAGTTAGTGACAAGAGAGTGCTTACTTATAAAATAAGACATGATAAACCAAAAGAGTACATATAAAATGAATAGCAATCTCTTATTGTTTTCAAAATACAACACCTTTACAAAATGTCAAGGAAAATGTGGTCTCCTCAATGGAATGATAGTTCTATTCATTTTCGCATGCTGGGGAGAGAGAGATTTTCAGAAGTTATTAAAACTGTCTTTTAATTTTACTCTATACTATATTTTACCAAATAAATATGAACACTTTGCAAAAATTTTTCTTGTGAACTGAGAAATAAGCTAATGTAATATAAAAAACATTTATTCGAGAATGTAATTTATGATCTGGTTCAATAAACAAAAACTAACCACAAGTAGGTTCCAACTTTGTATCAGGATAAAAATAAAACAATCAAGAGAGTGTAATAATAAAGTTCATGCATTGTTTTAAGGAGTCTTTGGACAGAAAGTAATAGAGTATGATATTTTATAACAATAATTAGATGTCTATTGTTTCTGTCCAATTATTAAAAAGCAGATAACAAGGATTATTACTCTTTTTCATAATCATTGAAATAATATGTGATATTTTTTCATAGTTGTTAAAAAGAGATAAGAAATTATGTTGGAATTCTTACTTACTCTGTATACCTAACACCTAAAAGTCTCAACATTGCAGTTCAAAGAATATATGAAATCTTTTAGATTCAGAGTAGATTCATAACCACTAATTTTATAGGCTACAATATGAGTATGAATATCTGTTATCTGAATCTTCATAATAGTTTCTACGCTGGATTCTTTATACTCTAGTATCATAAATAATACCATATATATATAAGACATAAAATACATTTAATATTTTTAATACCATTAAAAGTACATTTGGAGGGGCCAGATATAGTTCAGTGGTTAGATTACATTCTATACATGTATCAAATTTTATCCTTAACACTTCAAGGTTCACAATTCCACAAGCATTGTTGAGTATAACCATGGTGAAATCAGATAACTTTCTATTGTGATCTTAGAGAACCATAGCCCTGCCATTGTGGCTAGGCTAAATTTCAAACATCACAAGGCACAAGCAGAACCATATATTTACCCTCTTGCACTGAACTGCTCTCTGGGTTAGAGGAGTTAAGGAGGCATAGGCAGAAATAATAAAATTAAATGCTTTGTATTTTGCGTGTTACTCAGCACCTCAGGCTGCTCCAGTATTGCATTTTAAGACAGAATTCCAATAACTAGTTTTACAGGGGATTCCCTTCTTTAAAGTAATATTAATATTATTAGTGATAATAATACTTCTGGTTATGTTCCTTTTTTCCGTTGAGTAATTTATTTCTCCTAAACAAATCCAGTATATACCCTGAGCAAGAACTAAGACTGCTCTGTTGCTGCACAATAATAAACATTTCTGAAAATTAATCAACAAATACATTCATTTGTATAGTGAGTGAATAAGACTTTGTCAGTTTTCTCACACATATAATTGTATTGGTGGGTTCCTGTTGTTCTAAATCTGCAATTATTTTTGTTATTTGGTTAGAGATACTGTACAGATTGTTTTGTTTGCAGCCCATCCAGGTTCTGTTCTATCCACAGAACTATGTAATCCTTGACAAAAAATAATACCTGACAAAGAACTAGAAGACATTCCTGAGTATAACTGGGAGTACCCATCCTCCCCCAAAACAAATGATTGCTGGTAAACTACAAAATAATCTATTTCTTGTTATGCTAAGAAAATAATTACTGTTAGTACTTAGGTCCAGGGGCTAAATAACAACTGAATGTTTGTAGATTTACATTCTCTGTGAATATTCTGAAAGGTGTGTATTTTTTCCTTTTTTGTTTTGTTTTGTTTTGTAAACACTGTACTCCAAAGTGGCTGAAGCTGAACTTTATCCAAAAATAAAAATTGAATTATAAAATGAAGACATAGAAGAGCGTAAAAGGGAAAGAGTAAAATCTTCAGGGATTTTGTTCTCATTTTAATATGGATGTTGCTAAAATTGGACTTATTATTTGTGAATGTATAAGAAGGATCTCTCTAAAAATTTTTTTAATGGTGTGAAAGATTGTCTGCCACTCTTGGATGAAGTCCCAAGAGCAGAGTTTCTTTTGAGTAGAGATTGTCTGTACCCTGAGGCACTAAAGAGGGAGGCTTCTGCTGTGTTTTATTTATATCAAGAGGTGAGGGCTTACATTAATTCTAAAATATATATGAAAAATGTTTGACTTCGACTCCACATGCATTTTTATTAATTCTTCCAGACTTAAAATTCAAGAGATTGTACAAAATCTGATATTAAAATATTTACTGCTGATCTAAGACCATATGGAATAACTGTGCCCTGAGGAAAAATATTTATGTAATAAAATCACGCCTTTCAATTAATTGGTAAAGTTTTAAGATTATAATACATTGTATTTTGATAGCCACATTGTTTTCCACTAACTATTGAAATGTTGCTATGGTGCAGTTATGTCAAATAAACATGAACATTTTTCTAATATTTTATTATTTTTAATAAGTCAATTTAACATTGCTTGATTCAGACAAAAGTAGTTGCATAGTATATATGAATAAACATATAATTAATTAACCTTAAATCAACATAATTTTATATATAGTCTTATGTTCTTCTAGGGGGATATTTATACATACAGAATTATATTAATATTTTTGATTGATTACTATATGTTTGAATGAATGATTTGGTCTTAATATATACACTTCTGCACAGTATATGCAGAAAGTTTGAAATATTTACCAATTTAAGAAAGAAAGATTAATTCCATGAGAATTATTAATGCTATTATATTCAACTGTTCACAAGAATGTTCTGGTGAAAATAAGAAGTTCTTAAATTAAATCAAAAATTGATGATTAGTTTTGTAGTCACGACGCATCGTGTTTTAAATGTAAAATCAATAGTGAGAGGTAGAGTTTGTAATTTAAGGCTACTATCAGATGCTGCAATAAGTAATTGTTGCAATAAGAAAATTGTTTATAATAGTTTATATTTCCACAGCATTGGATATGGTTCCCTAAGCACCATCAAGTGTGGTCCCTAAGCATATGAACTATAGGTTAGGGCTTGAATTCTATGATTGTAGATGGAAAAAAAAATGTGACAGGGCCGGGTGGTGGCGCTGGAGGTAAGGTGCCTGCACTAACCTAGGACAGACTGCGGTTCGATCCCCCAATTCCCCAGATGGTCCCCTGTGCTTGCCAGGAGCGACTTCTGAGCAAATAGTCAGGAGTAACCCCTGAGCGTCACCGGGTGTGGCCCAAAAACCAAAGAAAAAAAATGTGACTAAGACAGTTTACTACAAATTATCTAAAGATTGCTTGTATGTGGTCTGCATATAAAAATACACATGCCACTAGAGTTTTATTAATTTATATATATAACCGAAATATATATAAACTGAAATTTATATATTATATAACCTATATGTGTGTGTGTCTGTATATATGTATATGTATATATATAAACTGAACTATATATATATAAACTGAACTATATATATATATATATATTTCAGTTTTGGGGCCACACTCAGTGACACTAAGAGGTTACACCTGGCTATTCACTCAGAAATCGCTCCTGGCTTGGGGAACCATATGGGACACCGGGAGGATCGAACCGAGGTTGGTCCTAGGTTATAGTGTGCAAGGCAAATGCCCTACTGCTTGTGCCACTTCTGGCCCCATATAGATTTATTTTTATTGAAGAACATTGTAATGAAGCCTATTTATAAAGCTGTGAAGGAAGAGAAAGATAAGTGCTTCTTCTGTGAATTCCCTCTGTTGCACTTCTGTCTGTTTACCTAAGCAACTTTCCTCTTCACTTTATGGGACTTTCCTGTTTGCTGAAAATCTCTTAGATTGTTTTTCACATTTTAGTAACAACAATTTAAATCACTGAGAAAGAGCATTGAAATTGTCAAGGAGTTTTAAAGACTCTGAAGTAAAGTAGCGACTGGCTCTCTCTTTCTCTTCTCTTTCTTCTTTCTTTCTCTTCTTTCTTTTTTCTTTCTTTCTTTCTTTTTCTTTCTTTCTTTTTTCTTTTATTATTTCTTCCTTCCTTCTTTCTTTCCCTTTCCTTTTTCTTTCATTCTTTCTCTTCTCTTTCTTCTTTCTTTCTCTTCTTTCTTTTTTCTTTCTTTCTTTCTTTCTTTTTCTTTCTTTTTTCTTTTATTATTTCTTCCTTCCTTCTTTCTTTCCCTTTCCTTTTTCTTTCATTCTTCCTTTTCTCTCCTTCCTTCTCTCCCTCCCTTCCTACCTTCTCCTCTCCCTTCATTCCTTCCTTCTTCTTCCCTCTTCCTTCTTCTTTCCCTCCCTCCCTTCTTTCCTTCCTTCCTTCTTTTCCTTCCTTCTTTCTTTCCTTCCTTCCTTCCTCCCCCTATCTCATTCCCCCATTTTCCCTTCCCTCCTCTTTCTCCTTTTCTCCCTCTCTTCCTCCCTCCCTCTGCTTCATTCCTTCCTCCTTTCATCCCTTTTTCCCTCTCTTCTTCCTTTCTTTAATATTTTCTTTTCTTTACCCAAACATTCAGTTAAATCTCCACATTAAAATTTTTCCTCAGTACTAAGTGAGGGGATGGAAAAGAGGTTGTATTAAAACACAGCTGGGTTATAACCAGACTTTAAAAATAGCGAATTTTAGGGGTCAGAGAGATAACATGGAGGTAGGGCATTTGCCTCGCATGCAGAAGGATGATAGTTCGAATCCCGGCATCCCATAAGGTCCCCCAAACCTGCCAGGAGCGATTTCTGAGCATAGAGGCAGGAACACCTGAGAGCTGCCGGGTGTGACCCCAAAACAAAAAACAAACAAACAAACAAAACTAATTCTAAGCATATAATGTGGGTTGTAGTTCAAGAAATATCTTTGGGATGTTTCATCTGAAAATTTATTTGAGAAACACTTTTTTTTTTTGGTTTTTGGGACACACCTGGTGACAGTGGTTACTCCTGTTTATAGGCTCATAAATCGCTCCTGGTGAGGGGTATCATACGGGACAAGGGGGTCGAATCCAGGTCAGTGTTGGGTCAGTTACATGCAGGATAAATGCCCTACTGCTGCACTATCCTTCCTGCCCGACAAACACTTTTAATCAGATATCCTGCCCATTTTAATTTCAAAATAGAATGGAAGTGGGAAAAGTCTTGAATCTATGTTTGTATTAATATTTAATACATTCTCAGAATTCCACAATCTAAAGAAAAACAAAAAAAAAACAGAATCAAAGAATGAAGTAGAGGGTGTTTGCCTTGCACGTGCTAACCTAGGACGGACCAAGGTCTGATCCCATGGGTCCCATAAGGTCCTCCAAGCCAGGAGGGATTTCTGAGTGCATAGCCAGGAGTGAACCCTGAGCATCACCGCATCACCGGGTGTGGCCCAAAATAAGCCAAAAAAAAAAAAAAGGAGTTGAGAAAGATTTATGATTACATTGCAAAAGGTACATAAAAATTAAAATACATTTGTTTAATAAAAATAAATACCTCAAAGAAATATAATTTATGTTATATAAAGAATTATAAAAAGATTAAATTTGTATGACTTAAGTATGATTTAAGTAAAATGATTCCTCATAATACTTTTGACATATTAAAATGCATTCATAAGTTTCTTATTTAAAAGGTCATTGATTTTTTTTATATGCTACAATCATAAACACATACAGGGACTTCTATGTGCTTGCTTTAAGAACATTTATCTTGAAGCATTTTAATTCCTAACATTTAATGTATGCTCAAGGGAATTAAGTTATCTGCTTAATAGTGTGTTCTTATTCTTAACAAAATATGGATTAACTGCAAATATTTGTTTAATAAAGAATTATATAAATCATAATTGAAAGCAAATATTAAACTGTCAACAAGTTTAACTTAGTAGAATATATTTAATTATGAGATACCTTCTTTAATCTCTTACAGAATGGACACAGAGGTGAAATTAGTTCAAGGGCAAATTCCAAAAAAGTTTCTTCCTTTTTTTTAAACTTGTTTTTTCATACATTATATTCCCTTTTTACACATCGTATGTCAGTATTTTTGCATCAGTATTCTTTACCCCAGAATAAGTATATACACAAAGGTACATATGCTGAAATTTAAGCATATGTCTTTGATTATGACATCAGATCTTGTACAATAAGCCTTCATTACTTTATCTCTACAGTTGTAGTGATAACATACTTAGATGCTAAGGAAGAAATTTGTCCATATTCAAATTGTTTGGAAACAACAGTGACATGTACAGTTGGCAGGGCTTTTGCAATGCATGCAGCCAACTTAGGTTGGCTCCCTGGCATCTCAAATCATTCTCTGAGCAGCATCAGGAGTGATTCTTGAGTGCAGAGTTAGGGCAAAGATCTGAGTACTGCTGATGTGACCACATCAAACCTAAAAATATGTCAGGAATCGGGGACTTTAGGATAATGCAAGGTCAAATTTTCTTTAGAAAGACAAAATTGGAAAAAAGTACAGTAAAAGACAGTTTTAATCATATGTGATATTAATATTTTCATGTACTCTGCTCTATTACTGTGCGGAATTCATTTTTAGAAATGAAGAAGCACAAGCAGAACAGTAAGAACTAATAGATAAAGAAGAAAATAATAACGATCCCTCTTTATTCTGAACCTAAACATGTGTATTCACTAATAAGAATGCAGATAAAATTTCATGTGACTATATATGAATTTGTACAGGGTCCACACAAATTGTTGTTCAGCATCTCAGCCACTCTTTCTAGTCTCATCTTAGTAGTATATGCATGACAGTTTAAGCATTTTCAGAGCTACATGCAGAAATGCTGAAAACCACATGGTACTGGGGAACCATGCCATGATGTGTGGAGAGACACACAGTGTCTCTTAACTTACTGCAGAAAGTCACATTTAAAAGTATTTGCTCTACCATTGAGTAAGGTCTCTAGTCTTTTTTTTTTATTCCTCAAATTTCTGGATTAGATAAAGAGTGGTAGGAGAATTTTATCTTGTTGACACAACTTTTAAATTAAAAGATTTTGGGTAGAGGATATTCAAGGTCTTTTTTGTTTTTTTATTCTGAGGAATAGTCACACTTTGATTAAAATTTCAGAAGGACATGACAAGCGCTAATCAGGGCTAACCCTCAGGGATCACTACTGGAAAACTTATACAACTAAATGGGGGTGTAAAGCAAGCACTTTACCCAATGCACTATCTCACAGACCTTTCTTACCATTTTAATTCCTCCAATCTTTCTATTATAGAAATTTGTGAGATAGACATAATAAGGGAAGCAAATGTAATCTCTTAAAGTCAATATTTTCATTACTGTAGTCCCCAAAATTAATCTTAGCTTGGGGATCTTCTATAAAAAATTACTTGATTCTTTATGTACCCATAGTTATCATGGTTTTTAGGGGCAGAAAAGATACAAAGAACAGACCACAAAGGGGAAAGCCCAGGGTGGAAATTTCAGAATAAAATAAGACAGTTGTAAATCACCTCCTAGTGGAGAAATTTAGCATTTTCTAATTTCCTCTCTGTCAGTACATGTAGAATATTATCTAGAAATGAATATACTCAATGCTCAGGATCTATTCCAGTTTATCAGCAAGGAGCTTTCTGTTTTCTCAGATGTAAATTCTAGATTCTCAGAAAGGAAATCAGTAGTCAGTATAGCCATATAATTTGCTCAAACTGGTTAAGCACTATAAGCCACTTGTAAATTCTTCTGAGACCTTTACTCATAAGTTCAGCAATATATTAGGAGACATTTTCAAGTATATCTAGCCAAAGTCTTCTCTGTTAATTATTTCCATACTATTACCACTTAAAAATAGAAATCAATTACTATTTAAATGTAATATAATATTTATTATATTATAAAGGCACATGTTATTGTGACTTTAACAAGTCATACTCATTTTCAGAAATTGTTTTTATTAATAGTAAAATATAGTTCAACTAATAAGGTTTTTATAAAAAAGAACTGTTCTCAATATTCATACACATTGTTCTGACATTTTGTGAAATAGATGTAATGTTCATTTTCAGCACTTAAAAGGTCAGACCAAAAGGACTTGATTGGGTATTTGAAAATTGTAAATTGCTTCATAGAAGCATCTGACAAGATCTATTTCTGCTGACATGTTATGTAGTTTACCTGATATTTATTAAGTGCATGTTTATTCTAATTAATTTGCAATATATTGAATAACAGGTACATTAATATTCTTATTTACGGTTATGTCCTCAGTATATAGGTAAATGCTATGAAACTCAAAATTAAATATTGTATTTAATTTCACTGGAAATTTATATATTTGATGATATTTGACACTAAAATGGGAAATGTTTTTATATAAAAATATCACATATTAATAATCTAATTTTATTTTTCTCTAGCATAATATATTAATAGTCTAATTTGATTTTTCTCTAATGCCATTGTGATTTCTAAGATTCATTAATTGGCTCTATTAATTTATAAGATTCATTAATTGTCATTTCTAGTATATCTATAGAAAATTATCTTAGTGGTTAACAAAAAACTACACATTTTGGATCATTGTGTAACTTGTGTTTGAAATGGGGCTTTAACTCTGATTTCACTTTTGAAAAGAGCAATAACCTATTATATAAGTCCTGAATCATCTGACTCATTACTTTCCAATGACTTTTTTTAATGAAATGAAAAAAAATTCACTGAGTGGGTGTCAACTACAAAGTTACAGGTTTTTCAAGATTGAATTTCATGTATACATACAATGTTGGAATGCCAATCCTTTACCAATGTCCACTTGCCTGGACCAATGTTTTGAGTTTTCCTCTTGCCCCCCAAGACTGTCTAGGTGGCAAGAAATTTTCCTTTTCTTTTTTTATTTACTTTTTAGACACTTTGTGTGACAATAATGCTACTATAAGGTATCAACACTATCACTTAATTTCCTATTATAACACAGTCTTCCTGAGTGGTCACGCTAGCATTTTAGTAAGCAGTTGCTTCCCTGACTTAATCCGTCCTTTCCACAGTTGCAACCTTCCTATCAAGAATCAGTTTTCCTGCTCTTTATGTTTATTGCCTTTAGGCATTATATTTTCCCATATTATGTTTCTTTATATGCTGTATATGAGTTAAATTTTCTGTGTTCAATGACTCTGTTTGTAAGTATGAAAACAATATATGAGGGCAGGGGTCTAGGAGTAATCCACTGCCTTAAAGGTGAATAGACGTATAATCATGTTCAATTTGCTTATTTAGTATCACACAAATAATATCCATTCTTATAGCACCTTAATGATTTTATTGCTACGACATAAGAATGTAAAAAAAAGAATATATTTTTCAATAATAATGTTTTATGTCTCCTATTTTATGTATATGTAATATATATTAGGAGTCATAAAACATTATTATTGGAAAATATCAGTTGATATCAGTAAGTAGAAAATATCATTAAGAAGGTGATTGTGTATGCCTTTCATGCAAAAGGTCATCGGTTCCAATCCCGGTGCCCCATATGGTCCCCCGTGCCTGCCAGGAGCAATTTCTGAGCATGGAGCCAGGAGTAACCCCTGAGCACTGCCTTGTGTGACCCAAAAACCAAAAAAAAAAAAAAAAACCAAAAAACAAAAAAGAAGATGATTGTACCTACAATTAATAGTGATTAAGTATTTTTATAATTACTTTATTCATGTGTTTCTTTTGGGCACTCACATAATGTGATTAAGACTTGATTTTGTGCCAGAGATCACTCCTGGTGATTGTGGTGATTGAGATCAATCCATTGTCAGCCACCTACAGCTCAAGCTCTCATTCTGGCATTGGAATGAACTATTAATGAAACATAAGTTTCAAAAGAAAGGTTTACTTAAATATAACACTGTGTTGAGGTTGAGTTCTTATATGAGTCTCACAAATTTATCTTTGTCTGAAATCTTGGACAAATTACTTAACCTTTCTAAATGTCATTGTCATTGCCTGTTAAACTGAGATAATAATGAGATTTTCATCAACATTGAAAGTCCAGTTATGCTGTTGAATTTTCTACTTTCTGATCTTTCTGGAGTTGCATGTAGGGTGTTTAGTAGGAAAGAAATAATATTTATTTTATTGATTATCTCTCATAAACTCTATAGACTTCCTCATTTACTAATTATATTTATTTTAAATAATTTACTTTTTTCCAATCACCATTTACCTTTAAAAATTGTATTGAAATAGTCATATTTTATCACCTTTACTAATGTTTTATAGATTTCTAAGATTTTGTTTTTCACTCATTTAGTGAGACAACAGATCAATACAATTTATTAAAGATCTATTTGTTTAGTAGTAGAAATTGTGTGAATAAGGAATTACATTTAATATGAAAATTATCATAGGTTACTAATTAATGTTGTATGAATATTCAAATGAAACTGCTTTTAGATAGTGTAAACAATATTTTATTGGTGAAAATAAAATTGAAAACAAAATTTTATGGGTGGTAAAAATAGGCTACACTGATATAAGAATGTATTGAATAGATTTGGAAAAATATAATCAATAAAAAAGATAAATCAGGAGGTCTATTGTAGGAATAATTACAAATTTGTTGCACAAAATATAAAATGAAAAATATGACTGGAATATATTGTATCAGTGTACTTTAATTGCTCCATAAATTTTCTGCATGAATATAAAATGTATGCTGTTTTCTTATTTCTATGCATCTCCTTTATATGATCATGATATGGCTCTTCTTTCTGATTATAAAAAGGAAAATTATCATGCTTGTTAATGGGCCCGGGAGATAGCATGGAGGTAAGGCATTTGCCTTTCATGCAGAAGGTCATCGGTTCGAATCCTGGTGCCCCATATGGTCCCCCGTGCCTGCCAGGAGCAATTTCTGAGCATGGAGCCAGGAGGAGTAACCCCTGAGTAATGCCGGGTGAGACCCAAAAACCAAAAAAAAAATGCAATTTTATATAATTTATGAATATGAACTTTGTTTTATGTTAAATCATTTAAAAATAATTAATGCAAATATTCTGACTTTTGCATGAAACATGCAAAGATTGTGTGTGTGTGTGTGTGTGTGTGTGTGTGTGTGTGTGTGAGCTTGCTTTGAAGATTCTTCCATGGATTTAAGTCCAATTCTACCCACCTAAATTTCTCAAGTTCATTATCTTGGTGTGTAGTTATAACAGATTTTTACTTTTGAGTCTATTGCTTAATATAACTGCCTTTTCGCTGTTTTCTTTCTTTTTTTGTTCCTGAAAATTGCTATGTGAATGTGTTCAAACTAGCCTGTCAAAGCAAAGATGCAATGTGGAGCAGAGCTGAGTAAACTGTTTCATTCATGTTAAGCTTATATATATAAAAATGAATTTGCTAAATATATATATATATATTTAGCAAATTCATTTTTTAATTGACCTCCAAATATTAAGCTGTAGTCTCCTAGAGCAGTCATTTTCTTGTATGACTCTTAGCTTTTTTAGCTAAGTAATTGCAATTTATTTTAATCCAAAAATGTCTTTTTGAATAATATGTTACACATCAGTAACTGATATCAATATAAAGAAAGGGCTCTAATTCAAACCCTACCCACAATAACTAGCACAGTGACTAGAATGTATGTATGGACACTGCTCCATAGGGTTAGAAACACTACTAAAGTGGTCGACTATTTGTCAGTCATGTATGAGCTGTGATGTTGATTCCTAGCACCACATTTGTGCCACACAGCACAAAAGTGCTGTCCTGTTGGCTTTTGAGTATTACTAGCTTACTGAATATCCCTATTTGTGATTCCCTAATAAAATATTTCTAAATGAACAATAAGGTATTCAGAAGTTAAACAGCAATCAAAACAGCTTAATATAAATTAAGCAAAACCAGTTAGTGGTCTAGATCTATACATTCATGAATTAAACATTAATACTTATGAAAAGTGAGATCTATTATCTTATTTTCTAGCACTATTTACCAAAAGTAAAGCACTTGGCTATAGTGTAATTTAAATAAACCAAGTAAAGTTAGGTACACTATTTTATACTAGGAAGCCAATGAGGAAACAATAAGTTGTGTAGTTACAGTAACATTTAACCTTGTCATGCTATAGTAATTTTAGTTACATACTTAAATATGATAAACCATCATCCTAACTACAGTTATACAATAATTGATGCAATATAATTACCAATTGATTATAAAACTATAAGTAATTTTAAGAATGGAACATAATAATTTAAGTTAGATTTGGCTGCAATGGTGGCTCATTCATGTAGAATGAGTGGCAAATGATTTATTTTTTTTGTTTGTTTGTTTTTGTTTTTCATCCACACCCAGTGACACTCAGGGATTATTCCTGGCTATGCGCTCATAAATTGCTCCTGGCTTCGGGGACCATCTGGATACCGGGGGATTGAACTGCGGTCCCTCCTAGGCTAGCGCGTGCAAGGCAGATGCCTTATGCCCTGCGCCACCACTCAGGTCCCATAATTTCTAACAATTATTCCAGAACTCATATTGATTTAGGAAGCCATTAATTTGCCATTTAATTCTAAAAATAACTGTCCATCAATTTTCAACTTCCAAGGGAAAACTGTTTTCTATTTGAAATTTAAAGTAAATTCAAAAGTTCAAATAAAATATTTGTTGTTATGATAATAAATAAATTTCAAGAATTTTATTAGAAAAATATAGTTAAGAGATATATTAATGTATTATTTTGGAACGAGTCATAAAATGAAATGGTTTATTCAAATTGCATACTAAGCCATGAAAATATCATGATTTATTTAAATGATAAGAGGATCTTTTAAAATTATTCTGAAAATCTACAATTTTGAAATAATCTAGAATTATGTCTTAATAGAAAGTTATTTTATTTATGACACAAATTATGTACTTGAGTTACAATTTTCAAATATGCGATCATTTGAATGTGAAGCTTCGTATAATTGAAAATTGAGGTAGTGTGATTTTAGATCTATACAACTATAGAAATTGTTTGTTTATAGCAAAATGATATACACTCCTACAAATATGCATGAGAGCATTGTGTGTGAGTGTTGGAGTGGTATAAAGCAAGGTATATTCATTGAAATGTATTTAGAAAGGTGTTAGGAGAGAAAAAGGGAGAAAAGCATATGCTCAAGAGAAAACACATTTCTCCAGATGGAAATAGGGAACATGTACTCAAGGGAGAATATAGGTTTGTAGAAAAAGTTGAAGAAAGATGTTAAAGTAAAATGTTAATTAATCATTTTCTACTTGTACTAAAAATGTTCAGGATTTTTGTTTATAAAGAAGCAAAGGCATAAAATACATGTTTTAATCAACCTGAGCAGAATTTAATTGATATTTGGAAGTTATCATGATTATATTTTGTTACAGTTTAAAAAACTTCAGTGTATAAAAGATGGTCCCATTACTGATTGATACAAGGAATATACTGAAGAAGCACAATAAAAGTTAATTTAAAAATTGATTAAAGACTTTGATGTTTGACATTACTTCATAAATTTATTGAGGAAAATATACAACATATGAATATCGATAATCCGAGGTAATTGACAAAACCAATGGAAGCAGGTATCATTTTAGTAAATCTCATCAAGTTAATACACTCCTGCACAACCAAAGAAATAATGACCCAATAAAAATATATCACAGAGATAAGAATAGAGAAGAATATTTGTCCACCACTCATATCACAAAAGGGTCACTATCAAAGTTATGTAAAGCGCTGGTGGAACTAAAGAAATGATGCTGGCCAAGAGGTATATGAAATAATGCTTTGCAGTGCTGGAGCAGGTTGAGGAGTAGTAAGGAGTCTGCCTTGCCAGAACTAGCCTAGGACAGACCACGGTTTGATTCCCTGGCGTCTCCCATATGGTCCTCCAAGCCAGGAGAAATTTCTGAGTGCATAGCCAGGAGTAACCCTTGAGTGTCACCGGGTGTGCCCCCCTCCAAAAAAAAAAAAAAAAGAAAAGAAAAAGAAGAAAAAAAAAAGAAATAATGCTGTGCACTAATTACCAAAAATATCGAAATAAAAAATGATGTAACATATCACATCAATGTGATCGTCACACACTATAAATAGGAAAACAAACAGTATTTTAGATGTGGGATAAAGGGTCCCTCAGTCACTGCTAGTGTGAATGTCAAGTGCTCCAAGCTTTTAAAATTATATGGATGTTTCTCAAAAAATTAGGAGTTGAACTTCCATGAGTCAGCAAATCTCCTTATTAGCCTTTATTTCGTGTTTTACAAAATTCTCTTCAGAAAAGGTCTGTGTGCTCATAAGTTTATTGCATCACTACACACAATAGCCCAAATCTGGAAATAACTTATATAATACTCAGCTATAAGAAAAACTGAAAAACAAAAATAATCCAATTGTGGCTTTGTAGATGCATCTGAAGAATATTGTGTGGACTGAAATTATTTTGAAAAAGAGAGACAAGAATAATCTTTCTTATGAATTTTGAGTTAGAATTTTGAAAAATGTGATCATGTGAAGCCCACAAAATTGAAAAATGAGGGAAAGTGCTTTAAGATCTGTGCTATAGAAATCTGTCTATGTGGCTTTAAAAAACACAGTAGAGGAATAATAAAGGCCTCAAATAAAGATAAACAGAATTGGTCTTCAGTAGGAAGCATACCATGGGTAGGGTGGTAGAGATTGAAGCAGGTGGAGCAAGGGGGGGTAAAAAACGTGGGGGGTTAATTGGATAATGGTGAAAGATGTGGTGCTAGTGTATTTTATACATTAAACTTCCCTTAGCAGTATTATGCAACAACTAAAATAATAAATTATAGCAACTTAACTATTCATAGTTCCTTGTAAAATATAGAAATCCAAAATCTTATGAACTTAGTATTACCTAAAATTTAAAATTGAGCAACCTTGGGGCCTGGGAGATAGCATGGAGGTAAGGCATTTGTCTTTCATGCAAAAGGTCATTGGTTCGAATCCCGGTGCCCCATATGGTCCCCCGTGCCTGCCAGGAGCAATTTCTGAGCATGGAGCCAGGAGTAACCCCTGAGCACTGCCGGGTGTGACCCAAAAACCAAAAAAAAAAAAAAAGCCAAAAACAAAAAACCAAAAAAAACAAAAAAACAAAAAAACTGAGCAACCAAATTTTAATTGTAAAGTTATTTCAAGGGTTTTACAGTTGTTTTCTAATTTGGGTGGAGGAGGAAATACAATGGTGCTCAAGATTTACTCCTGGTTCTATACTCTGAAATCATTTCTGGTAATGCTTTGGAGGTATATATGGGTGTTAGGAATTGGGATAAAGTGGGTTGTGTGCAAGTCAAAACATGTCCATGATACTTTCTCTCTAGCTCCTATTCTTTAGAACATATAAAAGAAGGACAATAGTAAGAAAAGTAAAAATTGGTGCATAAGAAAACGAAAAATTTTACTGTGAAAGCTAACTATTTGGTTATATAATTTATTTTATTTTACTGGTAAAAACAAATTTTATATTGTATAGGATTTGAAATATAAGCAATCAATTGACTAGATTGTTTATTCTAAGGATTACAATAATTCCCAAATATATTTAATCCATATATTTGACATAACAGATATCTATCTGTACATTTATATTTATCCATTTATTGCATGCATCTAGATTTAAAACTGCCTGAAATCTTTAGAATAAAAAATAAATAAAAAATTCTGAATTTTTATTATGTATCACAGAAAACATTGCCAATTTTCCATGAATCGTCTCATATTTTGACTCATATATAATTTTTAGTTAGAAAATCAATGAACCGATTATCTACATTTATACACTAGTGGTACAGTATTTACTATCTGTAGATATTTAAAGCAAATGGAAATACAACAAAGATAATTTATTAAATGTATAATGTTTTGGTAGAGGCCCTAGAGTTACCATGATCAATTTTTATTATATTGGGAATAGGAATGCTTTTATATAAAAACAAAATTTGTGCAAAAAATTACTTACAACTATTTTGATTTTTGGTGGTCTACACCTTTTCCTAAGAAGGTAAGACATTTTCTAGGGATTGGAGAATTGCCACTTTAGGGATTTTCCTTGCATGAGGCTTACCTCTGGGAGTTTGATCTCTGGAATCCCATATGGTCCTTCAAACCTGCCAGAAGTAATTCTTGAGTGCAGAGTCAGGAACAGCCCTATATTGTTGCTAGGTCTGACTCCAAAATAAAACAAAACAAAAAACTAGACCACTTTTCTAGATATGATAAACCAGGGGTCTTCAAACTACGGTCCACGGGCCACATACTATATTTGTTTCTTCACTTCAAAATAAGGTATATGCAGTGTGCATAGGAATTTGTTCATAGTTTTTGTTTTTACTATAGTCCGGCCTCCAACGATCTGAGGGACAGTGAACTGGCCCCCTGTTTAAAAAGTTTGAGGACCCCTGTAACCTTCAGCCAAAAGTTATTTTCTAAAAACTTTATATAAAAAAGTAAACTTTTGTAAATGCTGGAAAATACTCTATCTTACTATCTCTTTTGTTTGTTTAATTCAAATGTTCTCTCCTCTTCCTCCGTATACATTGGGCAGATATCCCTGAGATCTATAATTGGTGTTAATATAAATTCACTTTTAAGTTAAGAAAAGACAATTTGTCATAATATGTGTGAGTAATTCAATACTAGAAACCCAATACTAGTTTCTGTGTCAATTTATGGATATTATAAACTATCACAATAACATACTCAGTTATTTTTAGGTCAGGTATAGGTGACTAGATATATCTTTGCAAGCAATTATTAGCTTACTGTGGAAACAAATATCTATAGAAATACCTTGGTTTCTACAGAAAAGTAAGTTAAAACATCAGAGTGTCATTTTGGCCAGGGCTACATTTTTTGCTTTTTTTTTTTCCACAGTAAGCAGTAATCAGTATTTCTGAACAGCTACTGGATTTCAAACTCTCTGACAAAGGTTTCACTATTTTCAGACTTTGACCTGATCAAGTCAAGATATCAAGTTTTGTCAAACTGCTGAGATATTTAGAAACTCAGCAATTGGATTCACTAAATAATCCTTTACAATAACCACAAGACTCCTAGGACATATTCCTTTTTCAATAGGTTTAGGTGAATCATCTGATTTAGCTTGACCTCTTGTATGCCTGCACCAGCTAAGACAGATTCCTAATTTAAAAACACCCAGGGAGCAAAATCAGTAGCATCTGGAAGGGAGGGCTTTGTAGCATCTGGAGTGATGAGAGTTTTTGATCCCCATTTCCCACTAGGTCCCTGACTTTGCAATTACATTTGAAGGACTTCTCTATTGAATAATAGTTCCACTCAAAGTGACATGATTATAGGCAAAGAAAAAAATTAAGCGATATTTCGCTTTTCCTGTACATTATTTTACAGCAAAATATTACTGTTAGATTAAACATATTAAGTTTGTTTAGGATGTGTTGTCAGGTACCTGACACATAATTAAAATATAGAACAATTATAAATTTCATTATGCCTGCAAATGAAAATGAACAGTTTTCTAATATATACAAACATTAATGTTTTGTGTTACTATAATAAGCATGAAGGGTCACCATTTTACTTCTTATTGAACTTATAATGAGAAAAGATACTTCTAAGTCACTGTCTTCTTTTTACAGACAAATTGCTAAGGACATATGTATAAATGGGAAAGATGATCTTAAGCCAACAATGTGCCAAACAAATTGCTTTACTGTGTATGGGCTAAAGAATAAATATCTGAAAGGTGTTTACTAGTCAACCATGTGCGCATCTGAAGAAGAAACCATTTAGGGACAGGGAAAAATAAAATTCAGGAAATATGAGACATAAATAAGCATACCCTGGCATGCTTTAAAAACGTCCAGACTAGTTTCACTAAACTGAGTGAATAAATGAGAGTAGGAGAACAGAGATAGTTATATGAAAGTATCCTAAAGAAAATCCATATTTCCTTATGGAATGATAGAACTTATAAATTCCATAAATTCCAGTTATTTATGATTCAGTTTTTAGCATACAATGTTTCAGTATCGATTCTTTCACCTATGTCTACTTACCTCCACCAAATATCCCAACCCATCCACCTGTCTAGTTACCGGAGAAGTGCTTTTCTTTTTCTTTTTCCATGCCACTCTCCTCCACTCCTCTCCCCTCCCTTTACTGCCTCTCCCCTCCTAACAACACCCTTCACCTCCTTTCCTCTCTTCATCTCTCCCCTCCCCTCTCTCTTCTTTCTTCTTTGCTTTTCACTAGTTTTTACTAGTTTTTTTGTTTGAATTTTTCTTCTATATTGTTTCACAGAAGAAACAGACAAGTTGACATACCTAGGAACAGTGAATAAGCATATCTTTCTCCTTCATACACAACAGGACTCTTTTTCATGTTGATATATTCCAGTCTCTGTGGTGTAAGATTATATCTCAGTGTGATTTTGCTTTGCATTTTGATTATTTTTTATTTATTTGCTTATTTATTTTTTGGTTTTGGGGTCACACCGGCAGCGCTCAGGGGTTACTCCTGGCTCCATGCTCAGAAATTGCTCCTGGCAGGCACGGGGGAATATATGGGGCACCAGGATTCGAAATGATGACCTTTTGCATGAAAGGCAAACGCCTTATCTCCATGCTATCTCCCAGGCCCCTTGATTATTTTTTATGCAGACCACTTATTTATGTATATTTTGGCCTTCTGTATTTTTTCATTGAGAATATTTTTGTTCATACTTTCTTTCCATTTTTAAATGGGTTGGGATGCTTTTTGCTTATAAAGTTTTATCAATGTCTTATATATATATGTGATATAAGACTATTTAAGATTACTGCTTGATAAATTATTTCTCCCAATCTGTGGGCTCTCTTAGTTTTCTGGTAATAATTTCCTTTGAGGTTAATTTTGTTCTTAAATTAATGTAATCATATTTGATTGTTTGCTTGTATTTCTTTTTACTTGCTTGGTTAGGGGTGTTTCATTCTTTTTGTTTTAAACAAGACTCTCACAAGGTTTATGTGAGGATCATTTAGAAATAGCAATTAAGGATATAAATGATGACTTGAACAAATAAAAACTGATATTTTGGTCTAGTAAAAACTCATAATTTTATCAGTATTCAACAGTATTTTATATATATATATATATATATATATATGTATGTAGCTCCACCCCGTAGTACCTGGGATCCACCCATTTATGGATTTATGGACGGGTTCTTGGGAACCGGAAAGGACCTATAACTTTACCTGCAGACCCTGCCCATTTCCTGGGAAGGGTCTGGGAAAGGTACTTAAGGGCTCTGACCCAGCGGGGAGGAGCTCTTTTGTCTTTGTCTTTTGCCGGGTTGGAGCTCTTCTAAATTGAAGGTCAGAGGAAAGATGGCTGAGAGAAGTTAAGATGCAGGGCTAGCTGCTTAAAAGGTTATGATGTATGCCACACGTGTAGTGGCTAGGATCAATAAAGCTGTTACTTTCTGAAGCCTGCATGTGAGTGAGATTTCTACCCGCCGCTCTCATGAATCTCCAGATCTGACGGTTAATGAGGGTTGTGGAGCCACATGATTCAGAGCCTAAAGATAGAGGCCTCCATCCACCTTCCAAGCCAAAAATAAGGCCAAATTATTACTACATATATATGTATATATATATATATATATATATATATATATATATTTGTCTTTTCGGCCACACCCGTTTGATGCTCAGGGGTTACTCCTGGCTAAGTGCTCAGAAATTGCCCCAGGCTTGGGGGAACCATATGGGACGCCGGGGAATCGAACCACAGTCCTTCCTTGGCTAACACTTGCAAGGCAGACACCTTACCTCTAGTGCCACCTCGCCTGCCCCATAATGTGATGGTGAGTAAAAATATTCTCAGGACCTCCTTTTGTAATTAGACAAACAGGCTAAGTTAATATGAAAAGTTGGGAAACAGTAATAGACAAGGAAAAATATTGTTGAGCAATCAGTTAGCTCTAGTAATATCTGTTGGTAATTTTTTTGGGGGTGCACATCTTAATTATTCAGGACTTATTTCTAGTTCTATTCCCAGAAGTCACTTCTGAGAGGCTCAAGGAATCTGGGGAGGATTCTGGGGATAACTCCAGGATGAAGCCCAGATCAGCCATATGCAATGAAGAGGAATCAATTAACTTCTCTCTAAATAATATGATGATGATTTCTTACATTCATGACTATATCTTTATTAAAGAATTTTCTTCCAAACATAATGTTAGATTTTAAGATATCTGAATTTGATGTTTTGTCCTTAAAGGTGCCTTTAACTCCAAAGTCATGCAGTATTCAGCTTATGCACTACTTTACATATATTATACATTTAGATTTAATATTCTATTTTGATTTTGTGGGATTACAGGATTTGTCTGTTTCTATCTCAGTCGGTATATACATTGTTACTCATTGAATGGAATTATCTTTGAATGTAGCAAGCACCTTGAATTGCTGGTTAAACTGAACTGGATGGTTCCATCTTCCAGTGTAACTTTTTCCCTCAGACTAAAGTCTTGCTTGGAAAGTAAGTGAGTCCTGGGGTGTCTTGGAACATTGGCCTGTTAGTTGGAGTGAAGGGCAACATTGGGAACTCCATAAAAGCCTTTTCTTTCTGTGTGTGTGTGTGTGTGTGAATTATTTTCCAGACCACCATCTGATTTCAGGCCTGTGTCTCTCCAGTTTTCTGGTGTTGGGACTAGAATTGAATTTTGGGCATCATGTTAGAAAGATGTTTGAGTTTATGTTTTGTTTTCACTTCTTTAACTGCATATATCTGAATAGTTTCCCTAACACTACTATTTGAAGATGCTTTACTGTTCCACTTCAATTATTTTGTTCCTTTGTAAAATATATGCTCATTATAAATATGAAAGTTTTTTAATCAATTCTTTTCCATAAATCTGAGTCTTTTTTTTATGCCAGTATCATGTTGTTTTAATTAGTACTATTTTGCAATGCAGTTTGAAGTTGGTAATTGTGATGTCTTTCATCTATATCTCAAGAACTTCTTTGAGTATTAGTAGATATTTATTGTTCCATATGAATTTCAGGATTATTTTGTCTTTTCCCTTGAAAAATGATATGCAGACTGTACTGTATAGTGTGTTGAGGCTTATAACTATTTTGATGGCATAATCCTACCATTCCATGAACAGAGGAATGTGCTTCCATTTCCTGGTGTCCTCTTTTATTTCTTGAAGTAGTTTTCATGTCTTTGTTTGTACAGTTCTTTCACTATTTTATATTCTCTGAGAAGCTTTTTTTTTTTTGTGGTTTTTGGGTCACACCCGGCAGTGCTCAGGGGTTACTCCTGACTCCATGCTCAGAAATTGCTCCTGGCAGGCACGGGGGACTATATGGGGCACCGGGATTCGAACCGATGACCTTTTGCATGAAAGGCAAACACCTTACCTCCATGCTATCTCCCGGGCCCCATATTCTCTGAGAAGCTTTGAGGTCATTATTATAAATTTGTTAACTGGGGGCTGGAGAGATAGAATGGAGGTAGGGCTTTTGCCTTGCATGCAGAAGTACTGTGATTCGAATCATGGAATCTCATATGGTCCGCCGAGCCTTCCAGGAGATATTTTCGAGCATAGAGTCAGGAGAAACCCCTGAGCGCGACCCAAAAACCAAATAAATAAAATAAATTAACTGAAAATCAATTATTTTTAATCACTATATATATAAATAAATATAAATATGAGTTGTTTTAGGACCTGGCTATAGAAGTATGGTAGGATTATTTTTTTAAATTATTTTTTATTTTTTAATCATAGTGGTTTACATGATATTCACAGTAATATTCCATTTACAAATAAACATTGAATCAGGGGAATTCCCATCACCAAGTTGTTCTCCCTCCACCTCCATACCCATTCTGTCTCCCAAGTCCTCCACCCTCTCCCCAGGGACTTCTAGATTGAGTGACTCCCTCTGTTT
>PVKC010000436.1:0-29589 GCA_004027635.1 Crocidura indochinensis | reverse complement strand
ATTGGGCTTGGTGTCTCCATTGCATTATTTTTAATGGTAACTGCGCTTTTCGTTTTCAAATAAATATTTTAGGTGAATTCCAAGGAATTTTTATATGTTAGACTGTTCATATGAATGTAAAATATTTACATATTTGGATAATGTTATGATAGAAACTTTGCCTATATAGCCTAATACCTTAAGACCTTGTACTTCTCCGTAGTTACTTTTATGATAGTTACTTCTTAATTTATTTTATTGAGTCACATAGAACAATGAACAACATTATATACATATTCGGGAATACGTTTGCATAACTTATTCTATACATTATACACTAGAAAATACAAAATTAATGAATATACTTAATTTTATTTCCATATATGAACAATTTTTATAATATCTTATTAATTTTTATTTTGTGGGGGCACACACAATCTTGCTCAGGGCATACTCCTGGATCTGTTCAAGGATCATATTGGCTGTGCTTAGGGGAGGTTTTCACTAACCAAGTATAATCCTGAGCACTTAGTGATCTTAAAGTATCGACAGTTGTATCACTAGATATAGCTATGCTCTGCTCATGTCACACTTAGGATCCCTTACCAGAGGACCCAAACACCACAGAATTCTCTTATACTACCATTTGGTTGAAAATTCCAGTTGGCTGATATTTATTTAGAATGGCCTCCAAGCCCTCTGAGCATCTAAAAGGATTCCTCTCTCCAAATTTGAAACATTGCTATTGGACTCTTATGTTTGGACTCATATCTTCAATGTTTGACATTTATTCTTTTTAAACGGATAACATAGATTGAACAGAAGTTGAGACATCCTGCAGATTTGTCTTGTTTAAAGTAATTAACTTTTAAATAATGAAATAGACAAATCTGAAGAATAATCTTCTGGGTAGAAATAATGAATACAAATGGGTTCTCCTTCCTATATGTGTGTGTGTAGTTATTGAAAATAGGCAGTCATAACAATTATTTCTGTCCAAAATTTGCACCTATACATTGTAAAGCTTATTTTTATGACTAGCAATTACACTGATTTATTTTAAAAATATTTGATTTCAAAATCAAGGTATATAAATGATCATACTATTTTCAACTGAATAATGAACATCTAGCATTGATTCAAGCTCTTGCTCTTATTAAAAAGCCCTTGACAAAAAGCACTAAGTTTTGAAGCATTCCTATCCTTGAACAGTGATTTAAGACACCTGGTTTAGAGTTATTGGATGACTATTTTTAGAGCTTCCCTTCTCATGTATCTTTATTGATTCAAAGTGTCATTAAATTTCTGGAGCTGTAAGGAAATTGCTCAAAATTCAAGGATTTTTTACTAGGAACAAAATCTTAGATAGTTTAGTTTTTCATTTTATGGAATTGAGGGAAATTGCTCAAGTGAAGTTTAAAGTGCTGAGTTAAGAAACAGCCTTGAGGTTTTACTGAATAGACACTACATTTATAGTGGACTAGTTATTTTTTTATTTATTTGTGAAGTTTCAAGGCAAATATTTGTATTGAAGTCCACATAATGAGGACAACTTACAAAAAAAGAGTTTGTCTTCTAGTGTGCCTACTAACAAAGCTTAAGATAAAACAAATATTTTATAAAGAAAAATGAAAATATAACAAATAAAATATTAACATTTATAAATGTTTAATAACTTAAAATAATCATTTTAATTAAATGGACATTTAATATTGACTTCATTTAATTAAATGCACTTCCTTTTTTCATTTTTTTCTTTATTTAAACATCTTGATTACATATATGATTGCGATTATGCTTCAGTCATGTAAAGAACACCCCCTTCACCAGTGCAACATTCCCACCAACAAAGTGCCAAATCTCCCTCCATTCCACCCCACCCTCACTTGTACTCCAGACATATTTTCCAGTTCCCTCATTCATTCACATGATTATGGTAGTTCTCTGTTATATTTCTATAACCGTACTCCCCACTCTTTGTGGTGAGCTTCATGAAGTGAGCTGGAAGTTCCAGCCCTCCTCTCATTGTCTCTGAGTATTGTTGCAAAAATTACTTTTATTTTTCTTAAAACCCATAGATGAGTGAGACTATTCTGTTTCTCTCTCTCTCCCTCTGACTTATTTCACTTAGCATGATACATTCCATGTACATCCATGTATAGGAAAATTAATGAAATCCACTTTCAACTGAAGAAAATTGGAGCCCACTAACTACTATTTATATAAAAGGCTATCAATGTTGTAAGTGTGATGCAATTATTTTAGAAGAAATGTAGATTACAAAGAGAAATATTATGTAATGATAGACATAGATTACTTTAATATAAGCTTAAAACAGGCATGACTCTATTGCCATAAGTAACACAGAAAGTGCTTTGAGAGACCAAGGATTAAAATAACAAATGGAGGTAAAATAACTTGAAAGAAAAATACATTTATTTGTGTAAAAGATAGAAGTCAGTGTGAATATGATCTCTACATTTACTTTTAAGGGGTCTCACAATCAGTGTTCAGAAGGTCCATAATCATTATGATGATGCTCTTATAGTCAGCAAGGCCAGAGAACTAAATTGACTTGTAGTCTATTGGGCCAGACAGTATAATACAAGGGTCTGAGGATGTGATGCTGTTCATGCTGTGCAGTAGATTAGATTACCCATGACCACTCAGATAGTAATCACATGACTCCAGAGTTAAATCCAGAAGTGTTTGAGGGGTGACTTGTTTCCAAAGATAGAACTGGGGTAGGGCACATATAAGGCATGCATCTAACTTTTGTATTATCTTCCAGGCACTAGCACTAGTATTATTTACACATTTATCTTATTTTCACTTTTTAAATTATAGATGAAAAAACAGAGAAGTGATTTTATATTCTATAAATATTCCTAATTCAAATTTTACTTTTAAATTATCTCTGTGTTTAGCGTTCATACTGTGCCATGATTTAAGACAATAAATGATTACAGTGGATCTGAGGGAGGCAGACAGAAACCTATAGACATACCATCTGGGTATGTGTGGAAGAGGTAGTTTGATTGGTTTTTATCTAGGCAATCTACTCATTTTGTATAATTTCTCAGATAAATTTACGCATCTTGTTAATATTAGGCATAAGTAATCTACAACAGGGACAGGCATATATAAAATCAATAAACATGAATCATGAATTGCTAAAACTGACTTCTTTGGTAGAAAAGAAGCTGTTATGGGAAGGCAGAGCTGTAAGAGAGCCTGTAAAATGGAGCTTTGGGGGTCACTATTCTAAAAAAAGAGACTGTGACTACCCTCTTGAAATATGTAAACACAGATGTAATAGTACTGAAGAAATACACTATGCTAAATTTCACTTGCCATACCCAATAACCCAGAAATTAAAAGTTAACTATTTTACTCACGAGTAGAGAGTCATAAGAAGGTAAAGAGACATACTTCTCATCAGATAGAAAAAAAGGCACTAAATCCCAATTCAACAAATTGGACACACATATCATATTTTATATTTTAATTATTTATCACATTAGTGAAAATTATTCAAAAACTTACAATATGTTTTCTAAATAAAAGTCATTAACTTATAAATATGATATTATAATCTATAGAATACGTTTTGACAGGATGTCATTTTAAAATTATGGGTTGAAAATTTATGAGCCAGTATAATAGAACAAATACAAAAAATGAAAAGAAGTGGGGCCGGTGGTGCGGTACAAGTAGTAGGGTGTCTGCCTTGTACACACCAAGATACGATGGACAGCAGTTCGATTCCCTGGTGTCCCATATGGTCCCCCAAATAGAAGTGATTTCTGAGCTCTTAGCCATGAGTATCCCGTGTGTATCCTCCGGTGTGGGCCAAAAAAGCAAAAAACAAAGCAAACAAACAAACAAAAACCCAAGAAGGCAATAGAAATATATGCAATAATAGAGTATAATTTTGTTGTTTTGGAAAAAATACACAAAAGTTACTACTTCCTCTGCAATTCTGGTGGAAATGGGGGACCATTGGGGTTGCTTGAAATCAAATCTGGGAAGGCCACATGTAAAGAAAGTGAACTACAAGCTGTACTATCACTTTGTCAATTATAGAATAAAAAATGGCTAATTTTAGTAACAGAAGAGAGTTTTCCCAACAATAATATTTGGTCAAAAGAATATTGCAACATAAAAATAAGTACATATCCCATAATCAATTGGGACTTAACTATTAATGCAAAGTTAATTATTGGCTTAAATCCATAAATTAAATGCATTTTATAATAGAAAATGACTTAAACAAAAACTCTATACATACAGAAAGAAGACGTTGAACAAACTCCAACTCCCTATTATAACAAAATTTACTTTGAACACTATGAGGTAAAGGAAACATCTTCAATATAAAGATCAGGTCCTGTAAAATTAAATACAATGGAGAAAATATGAATGTTCTCCCTATGAACATGTAAAAATAAGACTTTCTTTTTTTTTTTGGGGGGGGGGGTTTGGGTCACACCCAGCAGTGCTCAGGGGTTACTCCTGGCTCCATGATCAGAAATTGCTCCTGGCAGGCACGGGGGTCCATATGGGGCACTGGGATTCGAACTGATGACCTTTTGCATGAAAGGCAAACGCCTTACCTCCATGCTATCTCCCGGGCCCCAATAAGACTTTCTAGTACCTTCAGGCAATTAGGCTTGTGATTGCTTCAAACGTGTATGAAAGAAATCAAGGCGAAAAATATAAGAAGAAATGTACCATATATAAAATATTGTAATATAGTAATATTGTAACAGTAATATTGTAATACAATAAAAATATTGCAATATAGAGCTGCAACACCTTAGAACTACCAACATTGAACATGTTTGTCCAGAAGATCCTACTCATATTGAGGTTTCAAATATTTTCATTAACCATATAAATATACCTAAAATATTTAATAAAATCTTCTGTTATAAAATCTCTTTGGATTTTCTTTGAGGGCTGTTTTATTTTTTACTTTATTTTATTATATTTTTCTGCTTTTATTTAAACAACATCATTACAGGGTTATTTATGATTGGAATTCAGTGTTTAAACGTACACCACACCATGCTTCACCAGTGTGTATTTCCCTCCAGCATTGTCCCAGTTTCCCTATCTCTGACTGTCTGCTTGTGGGGAGACATCTTTTTTCTCTGTCTCAGTGTCTCTGTATCTCGTTCAAAATCTATCTCCTTTTCCAACTTCCCCCCCCTTCTATATACCCTGATTTGGGGTCAGTGAGATAGCATGGAGATAAGGCATTTGCCTTGCATGCAGAGGACTGTGGTTTGAACCCAGGAATCCCATATGGTTCCCCAAGCCTGCCAGGATCGATTTTTGAGTAAAGAGCCAGGAGTAAACCCTGGAGCACTGCCGGGTGTGAACTCCCCCAAAAAATAAATAGAAAATAAAAACAAAAAATATATACCCCGATTTGTGCTGTTGTTAATAAAATGGTTCTGTGCTTATCTCTTTTTTAAATATATAAAATCTTTATTTAAACACAGTGATCACAAACATAATCGTAGTTGGGTTTCAGTCATAAAAAGAACACCCCCTTCATCAGTGCAATGTTCCCACCACCAACCCCCCCCCATCTCTTTCCTCCCTCACCCCCTTCTTATATTGGAAACAAGCTTTCCATATCCCTAACTCAATGACTTTGTTATGATAATTCTCAGTGTTGTTATTTCTCTAACTGCACTCACCACTCCGTGGTGAAATTCCTATCTTGAGCCAGTCCTTCCGGTCCTAATTTTTGGGAATTATTTCAATGTGTTATTTTCTTAAAGTGCATAGATGAGTGAGACTATTCTGTGTGTGTCTCTCCCTCTGACTAATTTCACTCAGAATAATAGATTCCATATACATCCATATATAGGAGAATTTCATGACTTCATCTTTCCTGATTGCTGCATAATATTTCATTGTGTATAAGTACCACAACAAAAGGAGTACCAAGAGGAAAACTTTTATTTGCAAGCACACATCAGAAAGGAAGAGGGGGCCTATATAAAAATCTTAATGGCACAGCTTTTCAAATTGGAAAATTATCAACGAAAGGAACCAAAAATAGGTAGGCCGAAGGAAATAACAAAGCTTAGAGCAGAAATCATTGAAGTGGAAAAACAAAGAACAATCTGAAAGATCAACAAAAGCAAAAAATTGGTTCTTTGAAAAAAATAAACAAGATTGGTAAACCACTAGCAAAACTCACAAAGAGATGGAGAGAAAGAAATCTAGTAAACCGAAATAGGAATGAAAAGTAGATCACCACAGATTCTGCAGAGATTCAAAGGAAAACCAGAGACTGCTTTGAGAAACTCTATGCCAGGAAAAATAAAAACCTGTAAGAAATGGATAAATTCTTGGACTCATAATTTTCCACAGTTAAACCAGAATGGATAATCCAGCACATCTAAACAGACCCATCACTAAAGAGGAAATTAAGATGGTCACCAAAAACAAGAGCCCAGGCCTGAATGGATTCAACTAATGAATTCTTTCAAACCTTTCAAGAGGAACTTCTACCAATCCTCTTCATGCTCTTTCATGTGCTTATCTCTTTATCTCAGTTCCTCACCCAGTTCTTGATCACTGTGATCAGTTTTAGTTATCACTGTCTTAGATGTCCTTTCTCTAACTGCAATGCTCCAGTACTTGTGGAGAGCTTCTTAACATGGACTGGTTCTCTTGGCCCTCATCTCTATAGTGTCTGGATATTATTAATATACTAAGTTTTTTTGTTCTTATATCACACGAGTGAGATTATTTATCTATCTCTCCTAACTCTCTCCCTCTGATTCATTTGACTATCTTTCACTGCTGGAGGAAATGCTTACTGGTCCAATCTTTTTGTAAAATATATATTCCTCAAAAGGCTAGAAATTGAGCTTTCATATGATCCAGCAATACCTCTCCTTAGTTCCCTTGGAACCCAAAAATGCAATACAGAGAGATCCCTTTGTCCTCCCTATGTTCATCAAAGCACTATTTACAATACCCAGAATCTAGAAACAATCCAAATGACCAAGAATAAATGAGTGACTAAAGAAACTGTGGTAAATCTACATAGGGAATACTATGCCATTGTTAGGGAAAATAAAGTTATAATATTTGCTTATAGATGAATATATATGGAGAGTATTATTCTGAGTGAAATAGGGGGCTGTTTTCTTTCATTCTCAAATTATCTGTCTAGATCCTAATTTTTTATTATTTACCCACTCTCAATTTCTTAACTGCATTTTTAAAAAGTGTACATTACCTACAGTGTGCATTTGAGTACTGCTTTTATAATATACTTTTTTGTTCTTTACACATATCTTCCATGACCCATATTTACTGAATGTATTTTGACTATGCTATTTATAAAATAATGCTAACAAAAACTTTTCTTTTTCTCCCATATTATATTGTATGTTCTTAGACTGAAAAACTTCAAATCAATTATATGTATATACTTGATATATATTAGTGTCTGTTGCAAAAGAGTAGAACTTATTGATAAATATCTAACAAAACTATCCAAGCTCGTATGAAATAGCAATTCATAAAGATTTTGTAAAAAGTACAGTTGACATTTGTTTATACATAAAAATTCCAAATCATGATAAGATTAGAAATGTTTACATCATTTATTTACTTTTGAATTAATGATATAAGAAATGTAATTCTAAATAGTAATATTTCAATATAAATAATATACATTTTTCAAAACCATGATATTTTAAATATGTTTTTATTATTGCATTCATTTACATCTTTTGTTTTTTTGGCCATATAAAGTAATGCTCATGTTTAACTCCTGGTTCTTAGCTATCACTCCTGGAAGTTCTTGTGGGGCTGAAAATGGTGCCAGGGATGAAACCCACATTTGTGTTTGCAAGGCAAGTGTGGAATTGGTAATATAACAGAGCATCCATTTCCAAGTTAAGGAATAAAGAACAGTAAAGAGAAAAACTACAGATGTTTTCCTTTGGCTCCTTTAGAAGATTTTCTCTTGAAATGTCAGTTATATAAAATGGCCTATGCTTCAATCTTCAATCATCGAATCGATTGATCACAGTATAAGATTGCATTATTCTTGCTGAAAAATTGTGAATTGGTGAGAAATAGTGTCTACAACGACATAATATTTGTTTCTCTGTATACAAAAGAGTATTAACTTGGTATTGTTTTACAATAACATTGTATACAATTTCTACAAAAATAATGAAATCTATTTTTCTTTAATTCAATTTAAATTTTATAACCTCTTTTAGTCATTTACTGTATTTCTATTTTAGTTTTCACTTTAATTGTCATCTGATGTTGCTGGAAAAAATGAAAATATTGCTAATTCTTAACACTTTTAGAATTCTATTTCTTTTCTTAAGGCAATGCTGATATCTTTCAGTAACATCTTAAAGTGAATTAAGTTTTGGAATTATTCTGGTGTCAATTCAAATCTGGACATCCTGCATGAAGTCAGATGTTCATCATTTTAAGTATCTAATTTGTCCTTATATATATTTTATTTTATCCATATTATTTCAATTGTAATAGGAAAATGCAACTTTTAAAACCAGTAAAATTTATACCATACAGACTAATCCTCTAAAGTAGTTTCTTATTTAAAATAAAAAATAGGGGCCAGAGAGATAGCATGGAGGTAAGGCATTTGCCTTCATGCAGAAGGACGGTGGTTCGAATCCCGGCATCCCATATGGTTCCCTGAGTCTGCCTGGATTGATTTCTGAGTGTAGAGCCAGGAGTAACCCCTGAGCACTACTGGTTGTGACCTTCCCCCCCCCAAAAAAAAAACAAATAATCAAAACAAAAAATAAAATCAGAAACAGCCTTTGCTCCTCAAATAAATGAAATACATATTGCTTCTTCTCCAATTAGTTATTTATAATATTAAATTTTTGCCCTATATGTATTGATATTCCTAATTTAATTATTTTACATTCTCATGAACTGTGCTTGATTTAAATAATTTAAAAACATTGTTTTCTTAAGATAGATAATTTTATAATCATAGAATCTTGCTCAAATGCCATATCCTTGGGTGAACCTTCAGTAAAATTGTGAACCTACTCTCTAGCAATGCATCTTCCTAAAATCTTATGTTGAAATCTAATTTATAAGCTAAAAGTATTAAAAGGTTAAACTTTTTGAAGCCAATTAAAGCATTATAGTAGAGTGCCTATGGATTTGAAATATGCTCTATGGGAAGCTTTTTTATTCCTTTTACAATATGACTGTAAAGTAGAATAGCTGTCTGTGAGTTTCATTGTAAATTTGCAACAGACATTGTATCTGTGATTGCCTTAATTTTGAACTTCTCAGCCCCCAAATAGTTAGAAATAAGTGTATTTGGGTTTAAAACAACCCAGTATAAATGTCAATAAAAAAATTTCCCTGGCAGGGCTGGTGCAATGGCACAAGCAGTAAGGCGTCTGCCTTGACCTCACTAGCCTAGGATGGACTACAGTTTCATCCCCCGACATCCCATATGGTACCCCAAGTCAGGAGAGATTTCTGAGTTCATAGTTAGGAGTGGCCCCTGAGCATCACCGGGTGTGGCACAAAAAATAAACAAAAAATTGCCTTGACATTTAAATCAGTTGTAATATTTATAGAATGATACAGAAACAAAATGATTCAGACAAAGCTGATGCTTTAATTAATTTAATTATAGTTATAAATATATAAAAAACTTTATATTTTCAACAGAAAAGAAATAACTCATTGAATCTTAGTAGTCTTAATGTAAAGATAAGTTTAGGTTTAGATTATATATATTTAAATTATAGTCACTAAGTGTCATTCGAATACTTGATAATGTATATATATATTTATACTAAAATATACTAATATGCAAAAATTTAAATTGTTATTACAAAAAAGGAAAAACAGAAAATTGTGTGTATGCTGCTGCAGGGTAATGCTCTCATAAGACAGTTTGCCTAATTGATCATTTTGTATTTTGTATCCAATGGTAATATAAATTTATGTAAAAAGGAAAAAAAATTAAATTAGAAAATACCTTATTTTCGGCGTTTGCCTTGCAAGCACCCGATCCAGGACCAAAGGTGGTTGGTTTGAATTCTGGTGTCCCATATGGTCCCCCGTGCCTGCCAAGAGCTATTTCTGAGCAGACAGCCAGGAATAACCCCTGAGCACAGCTGGGTGTGGCTCAAAAAAACTAAAAAACAGAACAAAACAGAAAATACCTTATTTTAATATTCATTGCATTCATTTAATTTTAATACACAATTAAATATATAGTAGAATAGTCTTCTATTTATAGGAATTTATAGTGTTATAATACAAGATTGGTGCTTTTTTTTTTAATAGTGTGTCTGATCAGTTTGTCCTTAGCACCATAGATGAAGTAGAAAAATTACAGGAGAGCATTCATTTTTTAATTAATGTATTTATTTAAACATCTTGATTACAAACATGATTGTGGTTGGGTTTCAGTCATGTAAAGAGCACTCCCCTTCACCAGTGCAACATTCCCATCACTGATGTCCCAATTCTCCCTCCTACCAACCCCACCGGCGCCTGTACTCTAGACAGGCTTTATACTTCATTCACTCAGATTGTTATGATAGTTCTCAATGTAGTTATTTCTCAAATTGAACTCATCAGTCTTTGTGGTGAGTTTCATGTAGTGAGCTGGAACTTCCAGCCTTCCTCTCTTTTGTCTCGGAACATTATTGCAAGAATGTCTTTTATTTTTCTTAAAACCTATAGATGAGTGAGACTATTCTGCATCTCTCTCTCTCTCTGACTTATTTCACTTAACACAATAGATTCCATGTACATCTATGTATAGAAAAATTTTATGACTTCATAGGAGAGCATTCTTTTTTTAATTTTTTCTTTATTTAAACATTTTGATTACATATATGTTTGTGATTAAGGAGAGCATTCTTAAATTCATATATAATACTTGGCTTCAATTGACTGCAAACTCAGCAAGTAAAACTTTCAAGAAAAAAGTAGTAATTGTAGAGGTTAATTATCATTTAATTATCCATGTATATTAAAATTGTATTCTAAATGTATTTCATTCACAAAAAAGTATTGACAGAAAGTAGACACTTTATTACATGTTCTAATTTTTCAAATATACTTATACCTATAAGTAGCAACATATGCTAATATATTTGAAATTTCTAATAATACATTCAAAAAACCTCCTTGATTGTGTTTCTAAAGCTGTTTTTCTAAAAACTTTGGCATAATCTTATTACTTTGACAAATATTATTGATAATATTAAATTAAGGTTTAGAAATATTTGAGAGCTTTGGTGTCGAGGAAAATAGAATGCAGACATTAAGCACAATTTTCACTCAAGGCTATGCAGACATCTGCAGGTGTATTATATTTTCTTCAAACAGGAAAGATTTATAGTTTAGCTTAATAGATTAGAGTAGATAACGTTGGCAGCAACTACTGTTGGCTTGTTCAAATGTCTTGAAGAACTGAGTCTTGAGCAATACTATAGCTAGAAGGGCATTGCCTTGCACACCGCCCACCAGAGTTTGACCCACAGAATCCCATATGGTTCTGTGGAACTCTGCCATGAATGATTCCTGAGTATAGAGCAAGCAGTAACCCCTCAGCATTGTGTGTAGGCCACAAACCAGACAAAAAGTTGTGAGAAACAAGCCATATTCAATATAGACAATAATCATATTATTGGATTAGTTGTTAGTCACTAAAAAATGAAATGTTTTTAAAGAGAATAATTTAAAATGAATGAACCTGATTTTGTAGATTGACCTAGATAGAGAAAATATAAAGATTAATAAGCAGTGGTTTGATGAAATGTGTCTACTTTGAAGATAGGAAATTTTGTTCCCTAAGAGAAATAACATTAAATTAATAAAAAATATAGAAATACCAAATTTCAGTTCTGTTCTTATTAGTCCTCACTCACCTTTTTTAGAGAGAAAAAGTGTATTTGAATTTTTCCTTTTTTGACCTACTGACTTGTGTATATATTATCAGTTAGTAATTTTTAAACATACCTAAAACTGTAGCATATATAAACTTGCTATTTTTAAAACTATATTTTTGCTCTGCAGCTTTCACATAATTTCAGAGGCAATATTTTGATGCCTACATTCCAGACTAGATTAAATATTGGCTGACATTTTATGATAATTTTTTTGGGAATGATTTGAGTACAAGAAGATACAGCTACCTGTAATCATAGCAAAGCCTCAATCCATTTTATTTAGGGAGATAAGATTATTCCATTTTTACAATATTTAACATGTGCAAAATATATCCATACTATTTGGAAGCTACATCTCAGAGACTTAGTGTGCTTTGCCTGACTGGAACCCATTTGTCACCTGGGAAGATGATAGTTAGTTCGTTCTCAGCAGGGAAAGTAACAGCAGCAATAACAGCAAACCCACGCTGTTAATCTCTAGGCACACTTTATCCAGGATTACAGTTTACCAGTCAGGAAATTGTTTAAACACCTGGGAAGGCAACATAATCTTCTTCAGAGCATGCCCTGAGATAGAATTGCCTGAGACCTCTGCCTTTTCTTACCAACAGGAAGTCTTTAAGAAAACGTATGTTTCTATAAGTATGTTTTGCTGTGTGTTGCTAAATAAATCATTTTATTTCTTAGTGACCTCAGCATATTATTAACTTTTTACATAACTGCTTCTATTAACAACTAATAAGCATTATTCAATTGTGCTAAAATAATAGGATAAAAACTATGAAAAAAATTCAGCATTTTCCAAAGTAGCCATGGTGGCCCCCAAAAAGTCAAGTTCATCAGGCCTATGCAATTGGGCCCAGGAGTTTTTCCCCAGTTTGAGGAAGCACCATTGTCAGTTGATTAAAAGTTGTTGATTATATCAGAGGGCAAAATATACAAAAATAATCTCTAGAAATGCAATCTATTTTTGATAGAGACTTCATAAACTATTTTCTGACTTAAATATGTGATAAGAGAGAATACCATTATGACCATATAGCTAATACACAGTATGCATACATTTGTATTTTTTAGAAAAAGCACATACTCATATAAGGTTCCTAAAGCTCAGAAAAAAATCATATGTAGTAAATTTGTTAAAAATAACCCTGGGAGAATATATGTATATATAAATATTTGGATATTAATATGTTCATCCAGCATATATCAAATGTATGTGGGTTATTCAGACTTCGCTTATTTAAAATATTTTATGTATATTTTATTTTTATGTATCTCAGTAAACTTTAAATTTAATATACATTTAATAATTTTAAAATATTTTGACTTAACTATTTATTTTTAGGCATTACTTTTGACTTGTACATCACATATATATGAATGAATGGCAAATATACAAAAAAATTTTAATTATTTCTTCAAATATATTGGATTGCTCCAGGTCTTTTGATAACTACTTGGGATATAACAACCCAAAAGTTCCACAATAAAATATCTTTACTTAAACATATTTGTTTAAAAATGACATGTTTTTTGATTTAGCAATAATAAGAAATGAAGGTATTTTAATGCTAAATTATTAAAATTCCCAAATATTTTATTGGACAACATGGACTCAAATTTGATAAAAAATGTTTTTAGAAAAAAAAAGAAAATCTCCTTACATATCTTAAAATTGTACACACTGGATTATGCAACAGCACAAAATTAAACCAATTTGCTAAGTGACAGGATATTTTTTAATTATCTCCTGCCAATTTTTTTAAGATTTGTATCTTGCAAACAAAATGACAACTTTTAAAGGAATAGTTTTAAAGGAATATTGTAGATATAACCATAATGGCAAACAAAGTTCACTGGAGTAGACCATATTGGGGTGATTAAAATTTACCCTGGGACAACTATATGAAAGACAAACACCCTAGCTGCTATAATATTGTTAAGACCCCTATTTTATCATTTGTATGTATCTGACAGAGTTGAAACTTTTCTATAAACTTATGTAGATTCAAGACTTTGTCCTTAAGTTCTTTCTGGTAATCAATATATTTCAGTTTCTGTGTTTGCATCATATATAAATTGTTAATTTATAATTACTTTTTTTCATCAGAGAAATTCCTTTATGGCCTTATTCAGTACTTACTATTCAAAAGTGTTAGAATTTTCAATGGCAATATGCGTTTTTAAAACTACTTACTTTAGTACTATAATCTACAGAGTTCAAAGTATATTCTATCTTCCTTATATAGCACTACTCATTGTATCAGTTTAAATTGAAAAGGAGACATCATTTACATAATTTAAGAAATCTTTTCTAAAACTTCTTCCTAAAAACTTTTATTTTACCATATACTGCTGAGAGATATTTTATGATGTTATGGTATCTACAAAGAAATAGAAATGACAGCACCTGCCTCCACAAAGAAAATGACAGTATATCATAAAATTGTTCCCAGAGCTATACATGTCAAATGATATTTAGTGTGGAGTGCTAAAATAGTGAAGTGCAAGGAGAGAGTACTTCAAACTGAGAGAACCAAGGGAGGAAACATAGGTTATAATATTTTATCAGGGCTTTAAAATCTTGTTATGATTTTCACATTTTAATATGGCTGAAGGACATTAGAGTCCAAAATGCATGCAGATCATAAAATAAGGAAACACTGCTGTTTTTTCCCCAATATTGCCAATTGGGTACATCAAAAAAATAATAAAAGTCAGTGATGATTACAAGTTTGGAGATCTGAATAAGTAAAATTATTATGGCAAATATAAAAATGTGAAAATCATGTTCAGGAACTGACTTGTGAATAAAGATGATCAGTTCTATTTGCTTCTGTGCGGTTTGCAATGCAGAAGAGATACCAGGTGAAAAGCCTTGCAGGTAATTGGAAATGAAGTGCCACATATGAAAATGCTTTTGGTTCCATATATACAAAAATAATATGTAACTTTATTTACAAATGATATAAAATAGATTGATAAATAGATGAGATATTTTATATTGATTATACTAATCACTGAAACTGAGATAAAACATTGAAGAAAATATTAAGAGAAGGAGCAATATTTCTACATCAAGTTGTTTCCAACTATTTTACTCACTATTTTTTCAAGAAAATATTTTAAAATTTTGTATAATTTTTTGTCCAGCATTAATTGTATTTTACTCCTGTCTTTGTGATAAAAAATAAATTCTGGTTGACTTTAAGGACCATATAGAGTGCTATAAATCAAACATGAATCGCCTACATGCAATGAAAATACCTTAACCCCTATACTAAGGTCCTGGTCCTAATTTGGGGAGGGACGGGGTTCTGCCACACCCGGTGATGATCACGGAATACTCCAGGCTATGCACTCAAAAATAGCTCTTGACTTAGGGAACCATATATGTTGCCGGGGGTCAAATGACAACCCGTCCTAAGCTAGTATGTGCAAGGCTATCATTTGCACCACAGCTCCGGTTCCTGGTCCTAATATGTTTAATGGAATATTGAATTTAAGGCAATATTTTCTTAATTCTAATAACATTCAATGATGAAGTAAGAATACCATTTCTGTAAATCAGGGGCTGGAAGAAAGTACTGTGAAAAATTTATTTGCCTTTCATTTTGGTGGCCTATTTTGGTTTTCTGTATGTCATATGATCCCCTAAGAGTCAACATTGAAGAGTCAGAAGTAACCCTGAGAGTGCTGGGTATGACCCCAAAGTAAAATAAAAAATATATAATAAAATAGTAAATAGTAGGGGAGCAATAAAACAAATTTCAGCAATGACAATATTTGATAATTCTCTAACAGTAAAACAATGAAAGGAAAAGATCAATGAACCTGAAAATAAATATAGTCTATGATTATTTTAATATTTTACCTTTTAAATGTATCTAAATATTTTCAGGTATATTTTTTTCATTTAATTGAAGTATTTTAAAGATTTGCTGTAGACCAGTATAGTAATGGTGAATATGTTTTTACAAATTGGCTCATTCTGTATTTATCCTATAAGACAGAAAGCATAGCTCAGTAGAGTATACTAATTTAGAAATATTATCTATTAAGAAATATGTCTACACTACTCTTCCCAAAATTAAGTGATATTACCCTTGGTCAGGGGAATTGAAATGTTTCAGTGGGTCAATAATAGCATGTAATTAGTTGTGCTTGTTTTATTTGTTGTTTTTGATTAGTTTTGTTTTTCTTTTGTTTTCAAGAAAGGAGATTTGTAGGGGGCACTGAGTGACTTGTTTTCTCCTCAGATGGGGATATTATGACAAACATTTTGATGCCTACAATCTACTCTATCTACACATCTCCTTTCCGGTCAAAAGAATGTCTGTGAGTAAACTTTGCTGATAATTTTATGGAGTTTAACTTAGATGTGAAACTGAATTTACTTGATGGTTATAGTTTAATTATAATTTGTATTAATTTATAACTCTTTCAGATAATTTTATGGAATTGTCTAAATTCCTGTGTTTGGGTTCTCACTAATTTGTAAACTTTGGAATTTGTTTCTTCAAATTAGAGCATACCCACCTTCTACTCCTTGAACCCATATATATATATATGTATATATATATAATCTCTAATTATTATCCAATGTTACAATATTATTTCATTACATGTTATATTTTTTTCTTATTGCCAATTTTTGAAATTTAGGGAAAACTAATGTTTTTGATGTTTTAACATTTGCACTCATCATTTTTTGACTTTTTTTTCTATTGCCTATTGAACCTGTCATTTTTATTTTTACACACAATTACTAAATTGTTTACCTCTATGGTTTTCTTTGGGATTTTGTAGTACTTTATATTATACTTTATCTGACATAGCAGTTCTTTTCCATTACTTGCTCTCAGTTTAGTCAACAGAAATAATTACTTTGAAGAATTTGTAATGTAACTTGAAAAGTTCTAATTTATTAAGAGGTTTTACTTTTTTAATTTTTTTTCAAAATGTCCTCATGATCTGTAAGTATAGATAAGCCTACATGCTTCATTACATTTGGTACTATTCAAGGATATATGTTCATGTAGGATTTCACTTCTGAGAGGACCTAGATTTTACTTTTTTGTTTGTTTGTTTTTGTTTTTGGGTCATACCCAGTGTCACTCAAGGGTTATTAGTGGCTCTGCTCTCAGAAATCGATTCTAGCTGGCTTGGGAAACCATATGGGATGCTGGGATTCAAGCCACCATCTGTCCTGGGTTGGCAGCATGCAAGGCAATTGCCCTACCTCTGTGTATTTCTCCAGCCCATAGTTTTCACAATATCTAACATGCAATTATAGTAGTTGTTAATGTGTTTGAGTGGGCAAAATTTAAATCAGAATTTTATGAATGATAACTAGCGTTATTGTGATCCAAGATCAAGCTAAGAGACTTACTTAAAGTCTCAAATATTTTGTGACTACTAGAGTACTACAATTGAACTGATTAAGTTGTAAAATAGAAACTACTTGCCAGTACCTATTCCCAAGTTATCAAGAAGCACAGTAAGTCACATGATAATTTTGAAAGAGTCCATAGGAACCAGTAATGTTTCTTGCTAACTGGCTTAATTTTGTTATTTTTTAATTTATTTTGATGTGTTGTTGCTTTTGTTTCTGGTTTTCATTCTGGTTGATTGGGCCACATGAAGTGGTGCTCAGGGATTACTCCTGGCTCTGTACTTAGGAATTCTTCCAGATGGGCCCAGGTTCCAGATGGGATGCTAGAGTTCATTGAACCTGGTTTGCCATGTAAAGACGAGCATTGGTATCAGTCTTTAAGATTCTTGGTGCTTTTTTTTAACACTCCATTATTTTGATATTTGTATTTTAGCCAAAGCAATTTATTAAGAATTTTGATTAGTTTCTGAGAATTTTAATCTAAGTTTTATTTTGAATTATGTGGTTGAAAAAGTAAGTAAACTATAGTTCTTCCATTTCAGTCCTACATAAGAATTCTGTTTGGTTTTAAAAGGATGGTAGTAGTTCATCAGCACAATATGATAACTGAACAAAAATAAATAAATAACATCATTGAGATTGAGTCAGGAACAATAGTATAAGGGTATGTGTGTGTGTGTGTGTGTGTGTGTGTGTGTGTTTCCTCTAGCTCCCAACCCTAGTTTGATCCCTAGCATCCAATGTGTTTCCTTAAGCTTATCACTAGTGATTCCTAAATGTAGATCCAGGAGTAACACCTGAGCATTGCTGGGTGTGGCTCAAGAGACAAAGATAAACATAAGACCATGTTACTTAATGAAAAATTGATCATCAAGCTATTTTTACAAAAAAAATATTTTGATTTTTTTCAAATAATTGAGAAATGAATGTTAATTTTATAGACTATAATATAGATTTTAATTTTAGCTGTTCAGTAATTTAAAGACATGACAGTCTTCTGGAGAAAACACAGGATTAAATGAATATTGTTTTTATCTATGTCCATCAGCTCATTTTAATATATTTTATATTAGAAATCATCAATGTTCATTATATTAATCAAAAGATCAGGAAGGATTCGGACCAACATTACAGCAGGTAGGGCTTTTGCTTACATTGCACATGGGTTCAATACCTGACAACATATACGTTCTTTTGAGAACTACCAGGATTAACTCCTGAGAACAGGGTGAGCCATAATCCCTAATCATGACTATATGTCCCCCCACAAAACAAAATAAATCAACAAAAAATGTATACTTTACTGAGCCACTCACAACACAGATAGGGCTCTTCTCAGGCGCACTGTCAAGTCAATGCTAATCTGGATTGAATAAAAAGACAAATTTCCTTTGATTATATGATAGGGAGTCCAAGACACAAAGCCAATGCATTGTTTTGAATTAGACAAACTCAGAGTTAAACTACATATTATTTATTTGTAATGATGTAAATGGTAAAACTGTCAAGTGTAGTTTCAGCGACTCAAAGCAATTGATCACAATTTAAGATTATGATTTGGAAGTATATATTTAAAAAAGTATATGAAATTTTACTGGTTATTGAATTTTTTCCAAGTGTCACAAAATAAAAATACGGAACATGAAAATTTATAGGTTAGGAAATGTTTTAATTCTCTAATAGACCTAATAAATGTGAATAGATGACAAATTCAAATCTTACATAACTGAAAATGTTACATTGCAATAAATAAATAAGTGGAAACATTTTCATTATATTTACTTAGCAATTTAATTATTGGCATCAAAGTTATTAATGCCAGACATTATATATTTATATAAAAGTATGGTACATCAATAATTCAGTGTTCTAATCTTAAAATTTTCTCATTAAAGTAAATTTTTATAGGTGGAGCATAGAAAAACTAGCAAAAGAAATAAAGAAAATTGCATTCAAGTTTATTATATAGGGCCTGAGAACTAGCACAGTGGAGAGGGTGTTTTCCTTGCACACAGCTGACCTGGGTGATGATCTCTGGAAACCCATATGGTCCCCTCAGCCTGCCAGGAGTAATTTCTGAGTGCCGAGCCCAAAGTAAGTCCTTAAGTGCCTCCAGGTAAGAACCTGGTTCATTTTGTTAATAATAGCAAAATTATTATTTATTAATAATTAACACTATGTAGTAATAGTTTTTCTACATGTTGCCTAAATGTATTAGTGAGGTATTTCTTCAGTTGTATTTCTGGGACAAAATATGATCAAGCTTTATAGATATACATTGTATAGTCTCATTTCCATCAGCTCTAGAATTGTTTCTCTGATAAAAACTAACAGAAAGGATATAGGAATTAAATTTATGACCCTCTTCTAAATCTCCATGTTTCCTGTAAGCAGCAGCAGATCATTCTTTGCCTCCATTGACACATCCAGCCACCGAGATAAAAAAGGCTATAAAATTGCCTTTCTAATAAGGAAGATAGCAGTCAAAGAGGTGTGATTACTAGAGGATAGGCAATAAATAAAAACAGTGGTAATGAAATGAAAGGAGAAGGATAAGTTACCATTGAAGACATTAACAGATAAAATGTGTAGCTTCTGTAATGTCTGAATTGGGTTTTTCTAAACATCTGTTCCTAGGACTAATATTTTATAACATCTGAGTAAACAACAAGCACAGAACATGATATTAAAAATAAATACATAACTGAGAGATAGCCAGATTTAAGGTGCTTACCTTACATGTGACAGACCTCAATTACATATCTGCATGACATATGGTCTGCTGTAGACTATTAGGATATATCTGTTAATTACTTCAGAGCCAGGAATAGACCCTAAGAACCACCAAGTATATTCCCATGCCAAAGGAAAACTAAAAAGAAACACCATATAAGGGCAGACATAATAAAAAGAGACATTATAAAGAGAAATAGTACTTAATGGGTACTTAGAAACTTCGAGTAGGTTTCGTACTCTGAATATTTATTTTTAGATGAAAGTAAATAAACACTATTTTTAGATAAAAGTAAATAAAACACCTAATTATAGAAATATTTATTAACTAATTATACAAAATAGTTAATGATGTAATTATGAGTTTCAAAATTAAGACAGTTTATTTTTATCATATCTGTATCATATTTTGTGTCAAAAATTGTTATTGTATTTGAAAGATCATCTAACATTACAACAAAAATTGAAATAATCATATTTGATTACAATGTAAAATTTTAATAATCTTAGTTATTTGTATTTGAGAAACTTAATTAAGCACAATCAAATCAGTGAAGCAAGATAATCTCAGACCCAGATAATAAAATTGACATTTTATATTCTTTTAAATGCTCTTAACTCTTACTATAATTCAAGATTATAACAGATTTTCCTGATAATTTCCTGCATAATATGAGCAATTATTTGACATCATGTTAATTAATTACAGGATTAGAGCTAGAATACATTGTCAGCTTATTTTTATCATAAAACAAACAAAAACCCCAAAACATGACCATGACCATGCTGCAAGGAATTTTAGAAGTACTGAAAAAAAGATAACATGAATTTCTCTGAGGTGCTTCCTGTTTTTAGACAAAGGTATTCAAAATGTAAGTTTTTGTAGGAGACAATATACAGTTTTTTAAAATATGTATGTTTATTTTGTTTTATATATGGCATTTTCTGCATAATCATTGTGTAAAAGTTTTAAAAGAGAAGAACTGTTGAATACAATTATGATACTATATCTGTTCAAGTATTGCCAATTCATAAAAAGTTAATATTATGAATGAATGGGGCTGAAGAGATAGCATAGCAGTAGGATATTTGCCTACCAAACAACAGGACAGATGGTTTGAATCCCAGCATCCCATATTGTCCCCCATGCCTGCCAGTAGGGATTTCTGAGTGCAGAGCCAGAAATAACCCCTGAACCCCTGATCACCACCGGGTGTAACACAGAAACAAACAAACAAAAAAAAAACAAAAAAACAAAAAAAATTACAAATGAAGAAAATTGACTACGGCATAGAAATATACTCAAAAGGAGGAAGGTGACAAATTATTTAGAAGACTGAGTGGTGAAGTTATAGTACTCACAGAAGTGTCTTTGCATACCTTCAAAGAACATTTATTATTAATACCTTATCAGCAAGTCTTTTCCTTAAACTACTTACTGGATAATTCTGTGGAGAAATTTAGTAGTTTTACTTTATAGAATGAGTAAATGAACAGTTATAAGACTGTCCTGGAAATGAAGTATTGTGTTCCACTGAACCAATTACTTAAATCCAATCTTGGGCCATTCCATTCATTTACTTAACTATTTTGTCATTTATTCACTCCCTTAAACATACTATCTCGAATTTAACTCCATCGACATTAAAAGTGACTTATGTTAAAATATCAAATAGTTGTTTGGCAAGATAAAGTCAAAATAATGATCATTAGTTAAATGCCAAATGCAAACTTTTTCCTAGCAACCCCAGAGGAATAAATAGATAGTTTTGAGTTTAAGCTCAGAATTATATTTTTGGTCACGTACATCATCAATTGTGAATTTTTTTCTGATTATGAATTTGTTCTGACAAGCTTTATTTCCAGTAACGTTCCTGTTGTATTGGCTGGCTTTTTAGTCTTATGCTGTAGTCCCAAATTGTTTTGATTTTTGCTGTTATTGTTCCTACCGGATTGGTTGTTTTTATTGCTATTTGATTTTTTTAAAATCATATTTCTTTTTCAACACCATGAGAGCCCGAAGTTGGGCCATTTTTCCTAGTGGAGAAATTAATGTTTCTCAATCCATTTTTTACTGGTAGCCCCTTTCAAATATTAAGTCTTCCTGTTTCTCCCATCTTACTCTTGATTTCTAGTTTCATGCCATGGCCTCTGATCATATAATTTGCATATGTCGGTCCCATAGAATCTAGGAGATTCATGTCCTGATATGGCCTCAGTTTGAGAAGTCGAATTAATTAAAATAACATGATTAACCTTATTGAATTTTGATAATTCCATTAAGGGGCAAGAGAGATATCACAGCAGTAGGGCTCTTGCCTTGCATGAAGCAGATCCAGGCCGGATGGTGATTTGAATCTTGGCACCCCATATTTAACTCTATATATATTAGAATGTATGCCAGGAGTGATTTCTGAGGACAGAGCCAGGAGTCACCTCTGAACACTGTCGGGTGTGACCCAAAACCAAACCAAAACAAAACAAAAAAAATTCCATTAAGCAATAAATTGAAATCATCACTTAAACTTGATTTTTACATTAATACTTTAAATTAACATAAAACGGAAGTAATTTAAGTAATAATGTACAAAATGTATAAAAATATGTTTTATAAATTTAACTCATAAGTATATTGAAAAACTAATTATTTTAAATGTAAGCTTAATATTTATAGTTGTTACATTATACTTGAAAGGAATATTAAGAAATTTATATACATTTATGTAATAAAGTGTATATATTTTTTTCTTGACTACCAGGAAGGTCAACAAACATCATGTGTGTGTGTGTTTGTGTGTATATGTGTGTATGTGTGTGTATTTTGTCACAAAATAGGAAATGTGTGTCCAGGAAATATAAATTTATTCTGTGTTGTCTATCCAATTTCATATTTACTGTCATAGATTCCACTGTGTCACACTGTGTAAGAACAATGGCAATCAACAATATGCTTGGACTGCCAATTTCATTTCACACACCAGTAATCACAATAATAATCAAAATAATATATAATCACCCATGAGAATAAGCACAATTCTCTGAAGCAGAGTCCCAAAGAAATCAGTCTCACTCTCAAGAAAATCTGAAAAGTGTTAAAGATAGCAATTATTCTATTCCAAATTTTGTTTTGTTTCTTTTCATGAGCATCTGTGATAGGGAATATATTTTCATTTACAACTTTTTTTTAAATTACCTTAATAGGCAGATGCTTGTATTTTTAAAACTAATAATTGGAGGAGGAATTAGAGGCAATGAAAATAGCAACAAGGTAAAAGTTTGTCAAGGTTCCTCTATTTTAAGCTTCATTTCTAAGAAATCACCTATATATAATATATAGATTTATAATAGTAAAACATGTTTTACTATATTTATCCAAGTGGAAATATGGAGAAAATTTTATTTTCACTCTCATATAATTCTCTCTTATCTAGATAAAATGTTGAAGAACATAAAGTCTTAAACTAGTCTTTTAATATGTCTTTTAATATACATCACTCTTTCCTTTTGTGGCCTTATTTCCAGAATCTTATTAAGCCTTAATAAAAAGAATATACTTACCTAAAGCACTTGTCTTGCACGATATCATATTTATTATGAAATGTTGGTTTGTTTGTTTGTTTTTAGCAATTTCTTTTCTTTTTTCTTTCTTCTTTCTTTTTTTTTTTTTTTTTTTTTTTTTTTTTTTTTTTTTTTTTTTTTTTTTTTTTTTTTTTTTTTTGCTTTTTGGGACACACCTGGTGACTGGCTATGTGCTCAGAAATCACTCTTGGCTTGGGGATCTACATGGGATGTCTGAAGATCGAGCTGTGGGCAGTTCTAGGTTAATGCATGCAAAGCAAATGCCCTACATCTTGTGTTACTGCTCTGCCCCCAAATGTTGATATTTTAAAAATACTAAATATAAAGTACAAAGTAACAAGTAATGATAAAAGGAATATTAAACTATATACTAATATTGATTAACAATTCAAGAAAGTTAAAAATGCTTTATGCTACAAATTACACATGGACTGTGAGAAATGTTTTTGATTACTATAAAAAAACATGGACAAATTTACTATGGCTATTTATATTAATTTGTGAAACCTTTGATAAAGGAGATCATTTACAAAATTCAAAACTAAAATTAAATTTAAAGAGAATTCAAGTGTCATATAAATAAAACTATTCATATAATAAATGATTTTGAATACAGAATGATATTTTACAATAAAAATAAAAGTAAAATATAAAAATTAGAGGAAGTTTTATAAATTTGTCAATAAATAATAGTAGAAAGTTTTTAACAAAAATAACAAATATTGGGTTGAAATATAAAGCACTGCTCAGTCTCACTACTAAATAGTAAATAACCTATGATTTCTCAAAAAAATTGAAAATATTTTAAGATTAAAATTAAATATATAATTAAATAAATTTGCAAAAACATGTTTTTGTGTTAATGTAAATAACCAAATAATAATAAAGAGTAATATAATTCTCACTGATATAGAAATATATGTACTCTACAATTTACCATTCAAACTCCAGAATATTTGAGCAGGTAATACAACAAAAATTACATATAAAAAAAGGGAAAGTGTCATTGATTATACTAAAAATGCATACATACAAAGAAAATGTTCTTTAGTAATAAGCAGTATATAGAATGTGTGCAACCTAAGAAAGTATAACACCTGTGCCATGATCTCTCTTGAACATATCTAAATTTCTTCAATTCTTTCCATATTGGGGAAGTCTGTGTTGTCTCTTGAACAGGTGGCATTTTCTCTCTCTCTTCTCTCACATTCTTCTAAATAACTTTATTTCAACATAAAGATTGTGATTCAATACATATAAAAAAGGAATATACACTTTATGATATTTATAATTGAGTACTTTTATATTTAACAATATATCTAACTTTCAAAATAATAAAATCGGGACATTTACATGTCATTAAGTAAAAGTTATTATTAAATTATTATTAGAATGACATTAATGTATTATATAAGGGCCAAGGTACTCAAGTAATATTCCTGGAAATTGAAAAGTATACAGGGAAATAATATAATTTGGCACTAAATGAGATGTGTCATTAATCAAATGCATGCGAGTATATAATATTATAATAATCATATGAATATTATTTGGAAATAATTACCTTTAAGAAGTAAGAATTTAGACTCATTTTTAAAACTTTAGAAAAGTAGAAATGCAATGTATAAGATGTATAGAATTTGCTTTTCATGTAACTGAATATAGTTAAAATCTTTTATACTACATATTTATGCATGCATATTTATACTACATATTGTCAAGTTAGTACAATCGTTAGCACAGGCAGGGCAGAGTGTGATGAAAACCCTAACTCCAACACTGGAAAAAGAACTTTGGAGGAAAAATTTTAATCATATTTGAAAAATACAAAAAATACAGAAATGCATCCCAAAGAACTTGTCCTTTAGGACATACATGAATGTTAGTTAAGTTCACATATATTTCTGAAATTGTCTAAAAAATGGACTAAAACAAGATAATTTGGGAATGAGTTTTTAACATTTGTGAATTAATTAAAAATGTCAATAAGTAAATGGAATCAAAATTTCATTAATAGCTGGGTCCGGAGAGATAGCATAGAAGTAGGGCATTTGCCTTGCATGCAGAAGGATGGTGGTTCAAAATCCCGGCATCCCATATGATCCCCGAGCATACCAGGAGCTATGAGCTATTTCTGAGCATAAAGCAGGAGTAAATTCTGAGCGCTGCCCAGTTTTATCCAAAAACAAAAAACAAACCAAAATATTTCATTAATAGCTTAATCAAAGAAAAATATAGAAATGACAAAATATTCTGATTGCTCTGACCCTGAATAATACTCATCACCCCTGATTTAAGTAATGCTGACTAAATCAAGAGAGGGGAAATAAGGTGAAAAAACAAAAACATAGTTTATGTATATCAGTTTTGTGTGTGTGTGTGTGTGTGTGTGTGTGTGTGTGTGTGTGTGTGTGTGTGTGTGTGTAGTGGGGATGTATATGACTTCCTGGTGTTCAGGCCTTATTCTGTATTCACAGGCCACTCCTAGAAGATTGGTGACATGGATCAAAGTGCAAGATAAGTGCCCTACCAACTCTAACATTGCTCTGACCTCAATGACTTGTTATTTTGTAAAATAATTGTTAATAGAAAGATTTTATTTTATTTTTAGTTTTTGGGGGTCATACCCAGCAGTGCTCAGGGGTTACTGCTGGATCGATGCTCAGAAATTGCACCTGGCAGGTTCGGGGGACCATAAGGGATGCCAGAATTTGAACCACATCCTTCTATATGCAAGGCAATTGCCTTAACCTCCATGCTATCTCTCCGACTCCAAAAGAATATTTTTATATTAGAACTGGATCACTCATACCTCAACTATGTTTTTTTTTTATCTAAAAGCAAATATTTGTTATAAAATGAAATAATAATAATCTTATATGCTTTTCTGAACAATGCTTACAAATAAAATATCTTTTCAAATAATTAATTGTATCACAGGTATGTATATGCACAGAGAAACATATTTATATATCAATCTGTATAAAACTATTGATGAATAGTTTAGTGTGTGTGTGTGTGTGTGTGTGTGTGTGTGTGTGTGTGTGTGTGTTTGTGTGGTGCTTGAGACCAAACCCACAATTTCATACTTACAAAGCAAGTGCTATGCAGGCTGAATTATATTCCCCTTTCCTTTAATCATTTGTACTTTTTCCTTTTTTGTTTCATATTGATACTTTCAATTTCTTTTAATGCAAATGAGACATTTCAGTTGCTCCTATGATACTACAATATGTTTAAAGGGACTGAATCTGTGAAATGAAATGCACCATAATTTTAGGAACAGAGGTAGATATAGGTAGATAGGTCTTCTGAGGGTTTAATACCTAAATATTGTATTCTGTTTAGCAGGAGATACAAGAGTCAAATATATAAATTTCTGTGAAAGCTTACCTCTGATTTAGAGCAGTGTATACATTAAATTTTGCTTTACCATCGGTGTTGGATCTGAAGTTGAATATTCTCAAATTTTTTGAAAATGACAGATAAGTTATAATCTCAGCATGTTCAGCATGCTTAATGAACTCCTAGGGGGGACAAGAATATCTGTAACACAATTAACTTCCCATTCTTATGTAAATTAGGAGTTTCAGAGTCCCCGATGGAAGCCTGCTTTTTGGCTACAGTTAGCAAATGTATGCTATTAAATGACACGAGGAGCCTTAAGCTGAAATTTAGACTTCACTAATTTGTGCTGTGACATGTGCTAAGTGCTTTGGAGGAAATGTGAAACCCAGTTGTTAAAATATAGTTGATGAAATAAGGATTATCACCCTTGGCTAAACTGTCAGCCTAAGGTGCTTTTTATTAACATTTTCAGCAATTGCAGGAGTATTTGACGTGTCTTTTACAGATTTTTGGTTTTAATATATCTAATTACTAAATTGAAATTACTTAACACGGATAAAATGAATACAATAGATAAAAGCTTGTAACAAGCTTTAGAATGTAAAAATCCACTCAACCAATATTCACTGTAAATAAAAATCTTCTAAGATAAAAAGAAATTTAAATAATATTAATTAAAATAACTAAAATATATGATTTTTCTTGCATTTTTTATGTCTTTCATATCTATATCAAAGTACAAATCTAAGTTAAAATATATAGAAACTGGGGCCGGCGAAGTGGTGCTAGAGGTAAGGTTTCTGCCTTGCAAGAGCTAGCCAAAGAAGGACCAAGGTTCAATGTCCCCAGTGTCCCATATCGTCCCCCCAAGCCAAGCCAGGGGCAATTCTGAGCATTTAGCCAGGAGTAACCCATGAGCATCAAACAGATGTAGCACCAAAAACCAAAATATATATATATATATAGAGAGAGAGAGAAATTGACTATAAAATATTTGTTTTAAATATAATTGTTTGCGATAAGCTTAAAAATATACACATGCATCAAAAATCTGATATTTAGATTTCAAGGAATTATTTCACAAAGCTTGTGCTATGCAGCTGAGCTAATTCAAACAGTATTATAAGATGCATCCCCTGATCAAACTATTTTTAATTTTTTTAACTCAGATTTGTATTTTGATATAGACATGCCAGATGTTAAATTCAATTGATTTCAAGAATAGAGTAAACTCTGTATGGGTAAAATAATTTATTTCAAAATCAGATATATTTCAAAGCTAAAAGACTTCTGTTTTTATACCTCATAATAATAAATGAAGCAAATGTTTATTATAATTATTTATGCAAATTTCATTTAAACAGAAAATAAATATTTTAAAATTATATTGAATTACTTTAAACAAGTCAAAAATTTAAGAAAATTGTGAATATTAGTTTCTTAAAAAATAACTCTTAAAAACAAATTCCTAAAGTATTACCAAGTGCATGTCCAGGACACCTACTCCTTGACCCAGGAGAGTTATTTCTTTCAAAACCCAAACTCCAAACGAACATCAGAAGTCAATACCACAGTACGTGCTGTTAATACAGCCCACCTCAAAGATATCCCTGGTAGTGAGAGGGCCAATGACTGAAATGGAAAAGACATACTCTCTCAAACTACCGAAGTAACCATGATAAAGCAGCAAAGAACACCACTATCACTGGTTGATAAAGATTGTAAGCCCTAGGAATTAATCAGTGATCATTGCCTACATAATTCTATGAAAAGTATTTCAGAATGAAAATGCCTAGATTGGAAGTTCCAGCCCTCCTCCCATTGTCTCTGAGGATTGATGCAAAAATAACTTTTATTTTTCTCAGAACCCATAGATGAGTGAGACTATTCTGCGCTTCTCTCTCTCCCTCTGACTTATTTCACTCAGCATGGTAGAGTCCATATAGCTCACCACAAAGAGTGATGAGTGCAGTTTTAAAAACAACTACACAGAGAACTACCCTAATCATGTGAAGGAATGAGGGAACTGGAAAACCTGTCTGGAGTACAGGTGGACGTGGGTGAGAGGGAGGGAGATTTGGGACATTGGTGGTGGGAATAAAAATAAATAAATAAATAAATGAAACAGAAAATGCCTAGATTGTTTAAAGAGATCAAAGAATTAAAAAAAAAGAGATCAAAGAATTCATGGAATATACAGCCAATAAAATAAAGGCTGTGGTGATAGAAATGAGAAAATTATAAATAGATAAGTGAGAACTGAAAAAAATGGTAGGAAAAATGAAAAAAAAATCACTATAAAGTCTTTGAATATAGAATCATTGAAATCAAATACAAGCTCTAGAGAACTCCTAGGCAACAACAGAAGATGGAAAATATACCTCAAGATAAGTGAACAGATGTCAAGAGAATTTTGTTTTGAATTCAGAAAGAGCAAAATAACAATCATTGGGGTCCAAAGGGACAGGATAAAAACCCCTATGCAGGAGAATCAATTAAAAATGACATTGCTAACTGCGTCCTACTGGGGGAACTGTGAACTGTGGGGACTCTCTTTCTCTGCTGTTTTCTTTGCTGAATTCTTGGAGC